>CM038796.1:207474904-207686986 GCA_021764765.1 Vicia sativa
TAGATATGATTGAGATGGATAGGATCAAATTGAAGATTTTTCACACATGGTAAAAAGAGGAAACTTCCTTTTGCTTTTGAAAAGTCATTCTTACCCCTTAAGGCATCTTTGATTTTCCAATTGCCATGTACTCTTGCCTAACATTTCAGAATCTTTTGGTGTATAAATAGATCACATTTCAAGTCTAAAACGACACCAAAGTAATGCCAAGACATACTTTTCTTCCACTTTCTCCAAATTCTCAAAACATAGTTCAAAAGAGAGAAATAGTAAAAACTAGGGAAAGTTTTGGTGTCAAACATGCTCTAATATCAATATCAAACTTGTTCAAAACTTAAAATCAACATGAACAAAGCTGGAAATCAAAAATCACATGCCATAACCATTATGTTTGCAAAACTGCCTTAAGTATCGAATTCTTGGTTAGGATGGATTAACTTGTATTCCAAGCATTCAAATATCATCTATGAACATCATAAACACGATCTAGATCCATAACCAACATCTGTAACAACTCTAACCAAGAAATCGAGTTTCATTTTTCAGTCTGTGCAGGTGGACTTGGCTGGAGTAATCCAAGGTGATTCAAGGCAAGCAGATCATCCATTTAGCTTCCATACATGCCGATGGTGTTGTAGCAATCAAGAAACAAGTTCTGGAAACACGTTTACACCTTCTTCGATCTCCACTTGAACAGGTATGAACATGAGCTTGGATATCCTAATTCTTTGAACTTAAACGAAAAAACTCTTGGCAGATCTCTTTCTGCACTCATCACGATCATAAGCCCTCGAGAAAATCAAAGAATCATTAACTACACATCATTTAATTTGAAAAATTCAGTTTTAGGGTTCATCATGATTCCGAGAAGTTTAAGCATGCTAGGTCAAAAATAAATGCAATTAACATCTGCCATCATGTTCGTTGTTCAAAATCGATCAACTTTCGTTTTTATTTCATTGAATTTCATTGAGAAATGAAGATTTTAGCATGGATTCTTGAAACTGAAAATCAAAAACGAAGAACAAGCTTGCGCGCGTGTTCTTGAGTTTAAATTTTTAAAATTCTCCAATGTTTTATCAACACGTGCTCTGGATCCACTAACACCAGCGTGCGTTTGTCCCAGTGGTAGCTTGCTCGCCCTTAAGGCTTTCTGACACGTGTGCTACCTAATGGTCATGGGTTCAATCCCTCTCAAGACCATTCTTTTTTCAAACTTTTCCATTTTTTCATGTTTTTTACAAAACTTTCACATTTTTTTTAACCAATCAAAACTCCTTATTTTAAGGTGATTTTTTGTACACTTGTCAATAAATACATCTATTTTATGATAGTGCAAAAATTTTCAGAAAAAACTTTCATACGATTATATTTTAATCGAGCCGAAAACGACGTTCTGAACACTTTTCAAAACACTTTTAAAAGGTGAATTTTTCAAGTTTTCGACTTCCGATTCTTTTCAAAACTTCTCATAAATAAACCTTACATTTCAAAACACTTTCAAAAATCATTTTTCAAAACTTTTCATCAAACTTGCATCTTTTTACCATGATCGATCTGATTTAAACGATAAAATCGAATTCGTTTTCTCTCGAATTTCTCAATCGATCATGGGCCTCCCTTACGGTGTAAGTCCCAATCCTTTTATGTACATATTTAATTCTCCTTGTACATATTCAAAACATCTTTGTTAATATTCAAACATAAACAAACTTCTTTCGTTTGTTTTCATTCGTTTGTTTATACACCGAATACCATTGGTATTAAAAGGAGCATTATTCCCTGTGAAACTGCTTTTAAACCAATGGGCCTCCCTCACGGTGTAAGCCCCATAACATTCTTTTGTGTACATAATATTTCTTTGTACATATCAAACTCTCTTCAAATACATACAAATTTTCATCTGTACATAATATGATACTTTTTTCGCATAAACTTGATCGCTCGCTTTGCTTTCGTCTGTATATATGATCGAATACCATTGGTATTAAAAGGAGCATTATTCCTGTGAAACGCTTTTAAACCAATGGGTCTCCTTATGGTGTAAGTCCCAACCTCCTATGTACATCCATCTTTGTCTGTACATAAATAACTCGCTCGTACATATTCATTTCCTTGTACACGCTCAAACTTGTAATAATCAAGTTACGCTGCTTTAAACGCTCGTTTCACAGACACTTGTTTATATTTCATAAACTTCTATAAATAAACATCATTGCATTGTTTATATTTCCTTCATAAACTCATGTGAATACATATCACACACACACTTGTTTATACAACTGTCTAGTTATAACATAACAACTAGTCTAATCAATAGGCTCCCCCACAGAGTTTAGCCTCCGCTTGGGCTTCGTACAAGATAACTCATTCATCCGAGTTCAGCCTCCTCTTAGGCTTCATATAAGAAAACTCATTCATCTGAGTTTAGCCTCCGCTTAGGCTTCATATAGGACAACACTCCCCTGTTGAGTTAGCCTCCTCTTGGGCTTCGTTCAAAAGAACTCCTCATTGAGTTTAGCCTCTCGGCATCATACAATGAAAGAGATAGGAAATCTCTTAACACCTACTATTGGGCTTCCAATACAAAGAATCACCCGCTTAAGATAGAACCCCGAAGGATGGTTTCGGTGAAATCACTTTCAAAATCCCAGAGAGTAAAATTTCCTGAAATTGCTCTAAATTCAAAAAGGATGGTTTCTCGTGAAATCCTTTAACACAAAGCCACCATACCCTATAGCTTCCTCTTGAGCTTCATACAAGGACCCTCGATGACCTCGATGACCCTCGAATGCCTCCTCTGGGCTTACAATACAAGGACCCATGGGCTTTAAAAGCATCCCTTTAATCCAATCAATTTCTCCTCGAGATTTAGACATCTATCATCTCTATGGAAGAAGTATCTCATCTATCACATCACATACAATCAAAAACTTTTCGAACTTTTCAAACTTTTTTCAAACAAAAAAACATCTCTTAATTGTAAGTGGTAACGCTTGTATACTCGAGCAAAACACCCAATGCTTACAGTTAAAAGATTCAATCATCTTTTTCAAAACATCTTTCTTAAACATGTAAGTGGTAACGCTTGTATACTCAAGCAAAACACCTATAACTTACGACGAAAGATTTTCAGTCAAACTTTTCAAAAATATATGTGATGAAATAGATTAGATACATTTTTCATTAAGATGACATTTGTCTGTCTCTTACTAACATCCCGTTGCTTCCACTAGCATAAGTGGGAACTACGATTGCTCTGACTTTCTCAACATCCTTTGAGAATACGTAGGCACAAGGTCTCATCCTTGGCAGAAAATTTCTTCTCCCCACAAACAAACCATAGATCCCTTTAGATCCGAGCTACAAATGCTCTGATTCCCACTAGGGGATATGTATGCAGAAGATCCATAGATCTTTGCGAGCACAATAATAACAAACACTAGGATCCCACATAATCTATCATTCTTAAAATCCCAAAGGAGAAACTTTCCCAATCATAGAAATAACAATTAAAACACACAAACATATCAAATATATTCATATATAAAGCTATAGATAACTATATATATTTAGGTGCTCCATCTATTCCCTTTATATAACAACCCCTTACTCGAATCTCCCTAATGCGCTATGCCTAGTTTGCGCTTAGTTACGCATATCAAAATCAATTGAGGGTATTACTTTCCCTTTTTCATAATCATTAAATCATCTTTCTTGTGTTGAAAATAATAAAGCTTGATGCTCAAGGCCATCTTTATAAACAAATCAAAAGAGTAAATCGCTTTGAGCCAGAGAATCCGAATTCACGTCAGATCCTCTAGCCACCTTTAACGCGAACATATACCTTCTCACCAAAGAATTGGTTTCAAATTCCCAACCATGCTCGGCCTCAAAATACATGGTTATCTAGTTGACTTGGTTATCTCCGCTTTGAAGAAGATATGATGCATGTCCTATTTCGCTTTGATCCAAACACCATTGCTTTACATTCACAGATTATCGCTGGTTCCTACCTTGGAAGAGTTCTCTGTTACTTGGGATACTGCATCGTGGAAAATGGTAAACAACCATGATCCTCCCGTGTCCTAAACTAAGGGTTACTAGCGAGATCGACCAGATTGATCTCAAGACGGTGCTAAGTTTTGGTGATCACAAGATCTCGCTCAAGAAACCTATGCAAGAACCGTGTTCGATGTGCTAGAGGAAACTACTATGATGGTTTTCACACAAACTAAGGCTTGGTCGAGATAAGTAACCGTGACCTAAACGATCAAGCCTCGATCGAAAGGAGTTTTCGACAACCAAACGGGCAAGCCAAGCGACTCGTGACTCAAGGCTTAAAGCTCGTGACTTCAGCGAAACTTAAACAAAAGAACACAAAATTGCTCCTCGACAATGAAAAGAAAATAACCAGACTGATTAGACAAAGCTTGAAATAAAACTTGATTGCATTAATTGAAAGAGTTGGTGATTCAACGACATCAAAGCTTTGGACTCTTTTCTTCCTTGGCGCGGAATTAGCGTAGTTTTGCAAGCAGTTTGAGCATACGAATGAACACACCAAATTACAAGAGTTTTGACTTATTTATAGTATTTACAAAGTAACTGACTATGCCAAATCGACGGTTACAACTAAAGATAAAAGCAACTGCTCCATAGGATCCTGCCACCTCTCTGAGCGCCAATCCTTCAAAACTATAATCAACCGCCTAATGCTCGCACCTCGTTTTGAAATTTGAACCTGGCGCGCTTCTGGGAAATAACTGTTCCCGCTCCCATAAGTTACGTCCAAGCCTTGAGACAATAATGCTAAATTTCTCTAAGAATAATCCCCAACTTCGACTCGACGTGAATTTCTGACTCTACTTGACAAGACTTTGCTTACTGCTCGAACCCAAGATAACCACCTATAAGAATCAATGGCCATCGGGTCGATCGAGACTTCATTCCTCACTTGACCAAATTATATCTCTTCTAGGATTTTCCACGAAATTCCAGAATTGTCCCTTTAAATTAAGGACTTAGTACCTTCAGCTGGCCTTGGCATGTTTTCGACCCAACAAAATGCCCCCCAGAGATGCCATTTTCGAACACACGATCGATGTTCTAAACTTATGCGAAATACTTTGAATGCCTGTTGTCCTCGTGAGGTAATGGCATCTATGAAACATTGGTCGAAACGCCACCATAACCGCTCTTCTTTCCAAAACGGGTACACTGCATCATCCCATCGCTGACGTCACGTAATCATGACTTAGTAGCACGTTGGCGTTTCGAAATCGTGAACATTAAATGAGACGTGACCGCACTGTTTTAACTCGTTCCATGGCCCACACGTTCTTACTTCCATCTGCCTCCACGTGTTACATCCATCGGCCACGATTCGGCACCATACCCCACTAACTATTCCGCTTCTTTTCCTCCATATGCTAGTGGCTATAAATAGCCTTCTTCCGTGATTTCTCACTTTTCTTTCGCCTCGCTTCCTCATACGCATTATCCTTCACTTGCATCGCTCATCATCTTCATTCTTCTCATCACACCATACATCGCCGATTCTCTCTCTCCGATGACGAAGACAAATGCAACTCACCACCTCCGCCTCCTGATATCGCCTTCACTATGTGGACGATAAACCCTACATTCCGAACCACCATTTTCCATTGAAAAGCTAAGATTTGGCAGTCCTGTAATAATCCCTTCAACCTTGGTCAACTTGGCAATCCTGCTATGCTTTCTCTCGATCCTCTACCTTCTAGGCACCGCTTGCAAACGTGCATAACATGCATGTGCATTTCCCCACTAGTCACCAATCACGCCTTTGGTTTCTTTCATGGACCCCATTTCTTTATCCTTCCTTCAGAAGACTTTAGGTTTAGGCCACCTCCCTATCAATTGTCCCAAATTGCGCTTGGATGGACCGCTTAGAACCCACAAAAGAAGCAATGGGAAGAGCTTAGGATTTACCCATTGTTACAAATGAGTCGAATCGGCATTCCTTACTCCCACAAAGATGTTGGTGGTCGCTATCTTCTTCGGGAAGGCACTACCAATACGCTCCAATCGGGTCGTGGAATGATGACTGACTCTCTCGACCGCGGCCATCACGATGTGAAGTTAGGTGGTGAACTTTACAATCATCGAGACGCCACCTATATTCATGCGCTCAATGTTGGCACAAGTGGACTTCCATCTTACATCGCTTTGCGAGCATCATCACAAGAACACGATGAGATCTCTTTAAGAGCATGTTGCCTTTTTGGCATATTAGTTAGCACGCCATATATTCTGCAATAGGTCTGTGTAGGTCACTAAGGCACATGCCACTTTGGCTAGCCACCTACACAATGGTACCCTGGTTTCCATATTCCGACCTCATTCGCCTCACTCACTCTTCATTGACATATCGGGCCAAATAAAAGCTCATGTTATTGACCCCAAGAAAAATGTATTATTCCATGGCCCCCTATGGCTTCTCCAGTTATGGTTAGTGGCCACGTTCCCAGCTGAAGTGAAACCTTTCAAAAACAGGAAGGTAACATGCACACTTGATCGACCGGCCGTACCTCGTGTCGAGACTATAGTGTATGGGAAACGGCCGTCACAAGATTCCTATTGAGAATAAAGTGAGGCCTCAATTACTTGAAGTTATGTTCAATGCCATGTTGAAAAGGGTGACTTCGACTGCCCTCAGCCCCTTTTCGACAAGTCCAAAGTCTCCTATTATTGTCGGCAATTTTATCCCAGACGCCAGATATCCTCCCGTACATCAACTCGACTCAAGTGTTGACTCCTTGTTCTTATCTTATGCACTTAATGGTGACAAACCAAGCCTTGTGGCATACCAACCCAACCTGGTGGCTCGCTAATTTGGGCTTTGCCAAACTCTTCCAAATCCATTTTCGAATCCTCTGGTCTCCTCAACGGAGTGTTTGCCAATAGTCCTTGGGGTGTCATCAAGACAGACTATGATAATGTTTGCAACAAAGCCCCCACAACTCATCTTTACGAATTCAAGCCCCAATATCTTTGTACCAAAGAATTTGATACTTGGTGGCAGACATACTTCAACTCATTTGTTGGTGATTCCAAAAGTAAATTAGCTCAACTGACTGTTGCTTCCACCGCATTGCAGGGTAAGTCCATTAGACGTCGGCGTACACATAGCGAGCAAGCAAATTCAGGACATGCCTCATGGTACTGGCTTCTGAAGCCATTTTCTTCGTGTCGAAACTTCTGGGCCTCCTAACTTTCTCCTTTTTTTGTTTCAGCCCCACCGAACATGCCCATGTTGACGCCGCCGTTAAGGACACCATAAAGGGTCCTTCAACCACAAAGGTTTATAATCGAACTCAATGGCTTGATCCGATTTATCCGTCACGATATTAATGTCGCGTTCTTTGCGTAATCGCCCTTGAGGACTCCGACTGCACACAAAACCCATTTCACACTCTATTAAGAAACCGCCTCCGTGAGCATCTTGTTTCTTACTCGCCTACCTCTTTGTCTGTCACAAACTTACTATGGTTATTTTCTTTTCGTAGTCGACACGCCTCAGCCTTGACCGCCCTCCACTAAATCCAAATTGTCCAAGAGGGACACATTGCAACAAACCGAGGGGAAGAAGGTATTACCCTACGCCCTACTAAAATCCCTCCCTTTAATTTATGCCTTGTTCTAATTTCTTTCTAACCTTGCAGGCATCTTCTGATGTTTCTTCCCCTCATCGTTCCGCCAAATCCAAACAATCAAAACGAAAGAAGGAAAACATAGGCGATGGTCCTGAGAAAAAGAGAATGAAGAAAGCAGAAAGCTCGAAAGACGGCCTCGAGAAAGAGAAAAAGAAAAAAAAGAAACACAAATCCTCTTCCTCTAAGACTCAGCAAGACCAAGTGGCTGAAGTTTCTAAAGAAACTGATGACGTGCCACCTCTAATCCTAAAGAGAAGAGGTAAGGTTATCTCGAAACACTCCAAAGGGATTGAGATGGAAGATCAATCTGACCCCATCCTGATACCCACAGCTTCGGTAACTATGTCTCCGACACCCAATACTGCTGACGAAAGAGATCTAACGAAAGACAAGGATGTTGGTGTCGATAGATCAACCAAGGAGGGAGTCGTCGAAACTTCGAAGAAAAACCTTGCAGTCGAAAACATTGGTCCCTTGGTCGAAAGTGGACCCAAAGTATAGGTATGCACCTAACTCGTCGTCCATGTATTCATGCTCTTTTTTTTTATGGCAACATACTCATTTTCTTTGCCTTTCAGGATGAGGCTCTTGAGCAGCCAAAAGGGCCTAACAAATTAGCACCACAGTCCTTCCAATACAACCTGAGCCCGAGGAATCTTCTCCCATCATCGCCACTTGAAACTAATATGGTCGCCTGAGTTTGTTGACTTAAATAAGGTGGCTACCTTAGTGATGATTCGTCACTAGTCCCCACACATTCGATCACTGGACCGATTCTAGCCTCGTCAACTTAGCATAGGCTACGGTCCAACCGTAATGGCATGGTTCCTATTGGTACTCCCAAAGAACAAGCTAAGAATGTTAATGTGGATAATGCAGAAATGAGCGAGTTCGACTGAGTCATAGCAAGGATGACAACATGTCACAAACTCCCCACGGTGCTCAAGGCTCACAGACAAACCCAAGTCAACCCCAAAGTTATAACATCCTTCAAGATCCCTGCCTTCAACACTCAACGCTTTTCTCCCGACATTGATATCGGCTGGAGATCAAGAACCGGATGGTTTTGTTGACAAATACATTTTTCTTCCGATTCGCACTCAAACCTGTGCCCTTGTTCATGCCGGCAAGTTACCTCCAGAGGCTCGTAAATCAAGCATTTGACTGACAAGATCAAAGCTTATGCCTTCCTCCCTGAGCTCCCTGAATCGCTTGTGAAAGACCCAAATCTTTTGCAAGAACTTCAGGAGGCCATGGCCAAACTGAGGAGCCTCGACATCACTGATTCGTGCAAGCTCATGTTGTCTACATTTGACCAGGTTCTTCTTCCTTTAGCTGAAAATGTCAAACAGGTTGCTGCTAATGAAGAAGAGATCTTTCAACAACGTCATTGCTTAAGATGTCACACTATTGCTAAGGAGGACAGCAAAGCAATGAAAATTTCGACGGCTACTCAAGGACAAACGGCTCGCTTAGTTCCCAAAAAGGAAAAGAGATGAAATACGCAATAACTAGCCACTTTGTCCAAGGAGTCGAGGACATCATCAAATCGACAAGGACTCGGAGGAATCCATTGCTGGCATTCAGGCAACATTTGAGGAAAAAGGCCAAAAACGCCGCTTCCCTGCGCACTCAAACGGAACAAAGAGACAAAACCATTTTGACACTGAGCGAGCATACTGAGGAGTTGATCAATTACGTGTCCGCAGACTCCGTCTACTTTCCCAAGAAATTTGAAAATTTTAATGTAACAACTCAGAATTTCTTCTTGGCACCAACGTTATCAGCATTTCGAACAATGGCCTATGGCCACTTTTATTTTTGTAATGTCGAACAATGGCCCATGGCCACCTTAGTTATTGTTTATGCTTATCTTGTTATTTGTTTGCTGGTGTCGGTATTCATTTCTCCAGCTATCTTTCGACTCTATTCCCTAAGTTGTTGAAATAGTTATTTCTTGCAGGATTGGCTTATACCTTTTTAGATACTTTCCATTTACTCTTAGGATGCGTCGATCCAAGGCTAATTCTTCAAGCTCATATGCATTGTTTGAGAATACTTGGATTATCTTGAATGGTCCTTCCCAATTTGGTGACCACTTACCCAAAACCCTATCGTTCCTATCCATAGGTAGGATTACTTTCCACACGAGATCATTGACGGCGAAATGCTTGTCTTTTACCTTCTTATTATAGGCCTTAGCAATTTTGTCTTTTTGCCTTGTCATGGAATCAAAAGCTAACATCCTCTCTTCATCCAAATCGACTAGCTCATCAGCCATCATAGCCCAATAGTCTTCTGTGGGTATCTCGTTTTGTCTTTGAATTCTCACCGCATGGACATGTATCTCGATGGCGACTGCCGGGACCATATGCTAACGGAACGGTGTGGTTCCGTAGCCTCTTTGGAGACGTGCTTCCACAATGTTTGATCTAGCGTTTGATGCCGCTTCTAGGTTTTTGCCCAATTGTTTCTTAATCAGGTTAATTATTACCTTGTTGGCCGCTTCCGCTTGGCCATTTGCTTGTGCATAATAAGGGGTAGATGTTAGTAGTTTAATCCCAACTTCTTGTGCAAAAGTTTGCATCTTTTGCCCCACAAATACCGTCCCTTGGTCAGTGGTGATTGTCTCGGTACCCCAAAGTAAATGATATGGTTACGGATGAAATCAATTACGCCTCGGTCGACATTCCTCAATGCCACCGCTTCGACCCATTTCGTGAAATAGTCGATTCCCACCAAGATGTATCTTTGTTGTTTTGACGAGGCTGGTTTAATTTCCCCAATCACATCTAACGCCCATCCCCTAAATGGCCATGGTTTCACAATGGCATGCATTAAGGTGAACATGTTGAATGCCCCCATGCACCTGATATTCTTGGCACCCTTTAGCAAACTCAATGCAGTCTTTCATCATCGAGGGCCAATAGACACCAGAACGTATTAGCAGCCATTTCATTTTGTGTCCAGCCTGATGGGCGCCACATGCGCCACTATGCACACTCGACACAGCTACATATGCCTCGTTCTCGCCTAGACATTTTAACAGCACCCCCTCAGCAGTTTTCTTAAATAACTCTTCTTCAATCAAAACATAACTAAGGGCCCTATACTTAGTTTTTCTATCTATTGGTCCTACTGGGTTTCGTAAATATTCAACTAAAGGTTTTCGCCAATCACTATTTTGCCCATTATTAATTGTAAAGATTTCAAAATTTTCGGTATCAAATGCACCTAACTTAATAATGGACAAATCTGAAGGGTATAAAGCGATCGTCGAACCTTTTCTCTTGTCGGGATGCTTTCCTCATCTTCAGATTTCTTGTACCCAGAGGCTTCCTGCGCCAAATCATTTGCTTCTTGATTTTCCTGGCGCGGTATGTGGCTGATACTTGCTTGCTCAAATTGTTTGAACAACCTTATCGCTAGCACGAAGTACATGATCAAGTTGCTTTGACGCATTTGTATTCCTTGACACTTGCTTTACTACTAGCTCGAGTCCCCATAATTTCAACATTCCTTGCCCCCAGCCCCAGCAGCTCAAGTCCGATCAAAGCTTCATACTGCCTCATTGTTAGTGCACATGCCGATGGCATATTTGAGCTCTTGGAATTCCACTTGGTGAAATTATGACTACCCCTATACCCTCCATTTTATGGTCGGAACCGTCAATATAATTTCCATGGAACGAAACCAACATAATTTTGTGGCATGGCCATAGCTGAGTGGTCGACCAAGAAATCTGCCATAATTTGTCCTTTCATGGCCTTTAAGGGCGCATAAGTTAGGGAATATTCAGTAACTGCTAGGGCCCATTTACCATTTCGACTATGCAAAATTGGTTTGGACAACATATGCTTAATTATATCAAAATGAGAAGAAACATACACATCAACTGGCTTTATATATTGCTTCAATTTGATACAAGAAAAATACAAGCAAAGGCATAGTTTTTCTATATCACTATACCTAGTTTCAGCATCATTCAACATTCGACTAAGGTAATAAATTGGTTTTTCGACACCATTTACATTTTCTTGTACTAACATGCTACCTATTGTCGAACTGAGGTCTATATACAACCTCATAGGCTTATTCCACACTGGAGGTACCAACACAGGAGGCTCCACTAAATATGCCTTGATTCTGTCAAAAGCCTCTTGATGCTCTTTATGCCAGATGAACTCTTCATTCTTCAGTCGAAGCAGTGGTGAAAACACTTTAGTCTTTCCACTTAAATTGGAGATGAAACGCCTCAGGAAATTTATTTTCCCCAACAATGACTGAAGTTCTTTTTTATTTGACGGAGGCGCGACGTCCATGATGGCTTTGGTCTTCGTATGATTGACTTCAATGCCCTTTTATGCACCACAAAGCCAAGGAAATCTCCCGCTCGCACAAAAAGCACATTTCAATGGATTCATCTTTAATCCATATTGTCTCATTCTTTCGAACGATCTTCGCAGATGATAAAGATGTGTCGACTCAGAGTTCGACTTAACCACGATGTCGTCGATATAAACTTGCATGAAATCTTCAATAAAATCATGAAACATCGAATTCATTACCCTTTGATATGTGGCTCCGGATTCTTCAGGCGAATGGCATTACCACCCATTCATAGGTGCCTAACGCCCGGAGCAGCGGAAAGCCGTTTCCGCCGTCTTCTCGCAATAAAGATTTGGTTATAACCAAGATAACCATCAAGCATGCTTAGATATTGAAGCGCAATTAATCGACAAGCATTTCAAAGAACGGGCATGGCATATTCATCTTTTGGAGTAGCGATATTTAAATTCCTAAAATCAATCTGACTCTAAGTTTGCCATTCTTTTAAGGCGGCACAATGTTTGCCAACCACTGACATACCTTGCGATTCGAATGAACTTGCTCTTGAGAAGTCTTTCGATCTCCTCTTTATTTCGACACCACGCAGGCGAAGCGTCGCGGCTGCTTTCGGCCGCCTCTATCTTTCATTGGTAGTTTGTGTTCCACCAAATTTCTGCTTAAACCAGGCATTTCATTATAATCCCATGCAAAACAATCTTTAAATTCTTTAAGCAAAGAGATTACCTTCATTTTTAGTTCTGAGTCGATGTTGGCGCTTATATATGTGGGCCTTTTATCTCCCTTTTCGCCCAGGTCGACCTCCTCTAAAGGATCTTGTGGCTGCATTTTCTTTGGCGCCATAGGATCTTTCTCGAACCCTAAAGGTTCTTCGTCGTATATGCAATCTAGACGATGCTCTTCGACGTCTTCTTTCAACACTTGTATACTTGGTGGTTTTGGCTCAACAGCCATATTAACGTCTTTTGACAACCAACCTTGCGGCTACGACGGTTTGCCTCGACCTCGGGGCGAATTGATCTTGTTTTCGGCAACATATGCCGAAATCCTTTGCAAGGCTTCTAACTCAGACATCGTCAGAGGTTGGTTGCCCCCAGCCAGTAGGCGCAGGGTCTGCATAAAAATCCTCCAAAGGCTCCACGTCCCAAACAAAGCCATGAGTTTCATGTAGCCTCAGAGATACAAAAGACTCAGACAAATTCTGGTATCCTTCTTCAGCTGGGAGGCATGGGGCAATATTAGCCACTTATGTCGAAATCACGGACCGACATGGTTGACATCAGCCAAGAAATATCCTTGGTCAGCATTGATATTTTCCGCAATGCCGTCTTCTCTCCAAATTATCAGGCGCTGATGCATAGATGATGGCACGGCCCCGACACCATGAAGCCACTCTCGACCAACCAGCAGATTGTAACTAGGCTTCCCTTTGATGACCATGAAGATGGTTTGCCTTGATACTGAACCAACAGTGATGTTGACCTGGATCACCCCCATGGTATTCTTTGAATTTCCTTCGTGATCGATAAGACCACGTTGTGAGTTCGATGTCGATTGTCAAACATACCGATTTTCCGAGTATGGTAAGGCATGATGTTAAGCGTAGCACAATCTACCAAAGACCTTGTTCACGGTGACATCTTGGACTTTGCCCGATCAACAAAGGCTTCAAATGGCTCTTCATGGCCATGTCGCTTTTCAAAGCATCCGGTTCTCGATAACCATTATCCATTACAGTAACACGCTGGTTTATGAGAAGCCAATTCACCGACCTCGTAGTCTACACCATGGGCATATTGTATTCTCGCAGCAACATAGTTACAACATTGACCAAGGCGTCGAAGCTTGCTTTCCACTCGAGGCGAAATCGCTAGTAACCTCGCGAATCTTTGACAATGTGTTTTCCACCATATGTTTTAATTTGTTGCTTCACAACCGGATCCCCCTTAACTTTGTACATCCTCTGGTTTCCATTCTTTCTTTTGACATCTTCTTGAGCTAATCTTTCACCGCTTCTTCCTCCGAAACGCTCCATTGAGTTCGACTCAGGGTTCCTCCCATGTAATTCTCGGAGACATGACTTTTCCTCTCGAGTAAGTAACTTCATGTAACTCATCACCGGCTTGGCTTTAGCCTCCTTAGTGCTGTGACATTGGAAGTTTCGCACCTAATTGAGGCTTGATCCAAGTATCCTTTGGAGCATCAGCAGGGGGAACGTAAGTCTTAGGTTTGGGTGGTGGGGCGTTTCTAGGATCCCTTCTATTCCACTGTTGTCTTCCCCTCGCAATCTGTAGCAACCTGAAGTTTTCGACAGCCTCTCTGTCGGTGAGTGCGCTGCATCTTGGGCACAAACCTACAATCGAGCCTTGGCTCTTACAGCGTTTGAGGAAATCCAGAAGCTCCTCTTTAGGTTTTGGGTAAACATCAGCCATCTTGACTAACAGACTTTCCCCCTCACTTTCCTCGACCATATTATCTTCGGAGAAATTTCCAACATCTACCACGTTGATTTCAGCAACCTCAGTGAACAAGGCCTCTTCTTGCCTCAATGGGTCGGAGTCAATCTTCATCCTCCCGAGGTGAACTTGACGGCCTTCTTGCGGCGATTTTTGGACGGATCACTAAAAGAACACATTGAGAAGTGGTGTGACCAAGAAAGTTATGATATTTACAAAAACCTCTTTTTTGTCTTTGTTCTAATGGTGGTATTTTAGCACCCACGGGAATTAAAATCTGACCATCTTTCACTAATGCATCAAATATCTCCTCACATTTACTAACATCAAAAGTGTAAGTTTTGGCAGGAAATTTTGAGCTACTCTCGACGGATGACTTTTTCCTTTTGAGGGGAAAAGTGACTTGCATTCATAAGCAGGTCCTGGCTTCATTTCAGCCAGATCTACCTCTCGCTCGGCGAGATATAATCTGCCTCATATATGGGCTCTGTGTCGTCATAGTCGACATAAGCCACCCTCTCTTTCTTGACCTTAGCCTTAGTGTGTCTAACTTTCTCAACTCTCAGACGCTCTAGGTGTCGAACCCTATCTGCTAACTGTGACATACTTTTCACAAATGTGGGGTCGACTTTCTTCCTGATGGAATAATCTAAACCTCCAGCAGCCATCTGTACTAACTCATGTTCAGGCACTTGGGTGAAACACCTAGCTTTTAGGGACCTAAACCTATTGAGATAGTCGTCGATGGTCTCAGCGAACTTCGCTGATCTTTGGATAGTTCGAATAAACCGATTTAATGTCCCTCATAAAATTGTTCATGGAACATTTTCTCCAGTGTCGACCAATTGTCAATCGAATTTGGAGGCAGAGTCGTAAACCAAGTAAACGCGGCTTTGGTTAAAGATGAGGGGAAATGTTTGATTCTAAGACCCTCATTGTTAGCCATATCCCCCGACTCGGTCAGGTATCTAGCTATATGTTCGACAGTCGATTCTCCTGTCTCTCCCCCAAACTTAGTATATTTTGGTGTCTTCCATCCTCTAGGGTTTTCAGTCTGTAGGATATAGTCAGCCAAGGGTGATGAATATGTTGGCCTCTGCAGAGTGTTTAGGCCATTCCTAGCCATGATTCTTTCGACGAGCGTAGTGAGGTTACCTCAAAGAATTTCCTCTCGTCGAATATCCTCAAGGACCAGTCACCTCATGGGGCCGAATCACTACTCTAGGTTGCACTAAGGCCACATTTTTGCGTGGTCTTCGCCCCCGATGAATATTTTCACCGCCTATGTTTATCGGGGCTTGGGCAATTGCCTTGCTGTGGCGCGGTGGCACCATCCGTGTGGGTCGAACCGCATCTTGGGGGCCCTAGGAAATTACACAAACGTGTCGGGCCAGCAATCACTTGGCGGTTAGTTTCCGGATAATCTATTCTCGCCGCTTGCACTATGGGATTGAAGACATTACCCATTTGATTGGTTAACATATTAACCATTTCATGGTTACTATCATCCATCTGTTGCCTCGATCTGACTGGACGTGTTAGTTATGATTGGAAATCCCTCATCGAATCGTCCTCCGCATCCCATAGGGATGTCCCGACGCGATGTCGAGGATCGTGGTATCGATTTGTTGTTTGTGGTTGACTTTGGACGATTTCCTCCAACACGGGGTTTGAAGGTAAAGATCCCCAGGGATTTCGTTCTATTACCGGGGATTAGACATCCACTTGTGTCTCCCTAGGAGGTTTGTTGTATTTTTGGTAAAACTCCCACTCCTAAGTTTCATACACGTTGTTACTTAGCACTATGGTCCCACCAGGTGTGCCAATTTGTTTACTGTGGAAAATGGTAAACAACCGCTGATCCTCCCCGTGTCCTAAACTAAGGGTTACTAGCGAGATCGACCAGATTGATCTCAAGACGTGTGCTAAGTTTTGGTGATCACAGTATCTCGTTCGAAGAAACCTATGCAAGAACCGGTGTTCGACAGGCTAGAGGAAACTACTATGATGGTTTTCCACACAAACTAAGGCTTGGTCGAGATAAGTAATCCGTGACCTAAACGACTGAAGCCTCGATCGAAAGGAGTTTTCGACAACCAAACTGGGCAAACCAAGCAGTGACTCGTGACTCAAGGCTTAAAGCTCAGGACTTGTGCAAAACTTAAACAAAAGAACACAAAATTGCTCCTCGACAATGAAAAGAAAATAACCAGACTGATTAGACAAAGATTGAAATAAAACTTGATTGCATTAATTGAAAAGAGTTGGTGATTCAACGTACATCAAAGCTTTGTGGACTCTTTCTTCCTTAAGTGCGGAATTGGGCAGAGTTTTTGCAAGCAGTTTGAGCATACGAATGAACACACCAAATTACAAGAGTTTTGACTTATTTATAGTATTTACAAAGTATTTGACTATGCCAAATCGACGGTTACAACTAAACATAAAAGCAACTGCTCCATAGGATCCTGCCACCTCTCTGAGCGCCAATCCTTCAAAACTATAATCAACTGCCCACGTTCTGCACCTCGTTTTGAAATTTGAACCTGGCGCGCTTCTGGGAAATAACTGTTCCCGCTCCCATAAGTTACGTCCAAGCCTTGAGACAATAATGCTAAATTTCTCTAAGAATAATCCCCAACTTCGACCTCGACGTGAATTCTTGACTTCGACTTCGACAACACTTTGCTTACTCGTTCGAACCCAAGATAACCACCTATAAGAATCAATGGCCTCCTACTGGTCGACTGAGACTTCGACATTCCTCACTCTTGACCAAATTATATCCTTCTCTTCTAGGATTTTCCACGAAATTCCAGAATTGTCCCTTTAAATTAAGGACTTAGTACCTTCACCTGGCCTTGGCATGTTTTCGACCCAACAGATACCTATTCTTGACCAAATGCCATTCAACGGTTTAGAAAAGATTCCTAAGTACGAAGACATTGCATCCGCCTTACATCTAAAGCGCTCAGACATTGAAGCCAATTGGGAAACTAGAAGCGGAGTTAAGGGTCTACTTGCTAAGTTCCTAATCAAGAAAGCCCGAGAATTCCTAAAGTTATGAGTTTTCATGCATTTGAAGATATTGTGGCCTTGCTAATCTATGGTTTGGTTCTATTTCCTAACTCGGATCAATTCATAGATGTCAACGCCATCAAGTTATTCCTTACCCGTAATCATGTGCCTACCTTACTTGGAGACATCCTGCACTCTCTCCACACTCGTACTATCAAAAGACAAGGAACTCTCATGTGTTGTATACCATTACTTTCCAGGTGGTTTATTTCGCACCTTCCTCCATCAGTTTTGAAGAACGAACAAAGATTGAAGTGGTCTCAAAGACTAATGTCACTCTCTCATTCAGATATTCGTTGGAGTCTTTTCTCTCAAAAGGACATCACCTTCATCGAGCGTTGTGGAGAATTCCCTAATGTACCACTCCTTGGTATAAGGGGAGGTATTACTTACAACCCTTCTCTAGCTTTAGGTCAATTTGGTTTTGCTCGAAGAGATGGTCCGCATGATATGCTTCTCCAAGATATTGTGTTCGACTACAATCATGATCTCCAGAATTACCGACGAAGGTTTATACACGCTTGGGGCATGGTAAAGAAGACTGATACCAAGACCTTGGGGCACCAGAACTCCATTCCTTGGGAACCTTACCTCAAATGGGTGCGAGCTTGAGCTCAAAACCTCATGATGCCGTTTACGCCTGTTTTACCAGTAATTATGGAACCTGTTGCTATAGGTGACGTATCCTATACCATTCTCCATCCCGACATGCCTACTGATTTTGAAGACTTGAAGAGATCCTGGATTCAGCTTAAGGAAGAGAGGGATACATTTGAAGCTCAGTGTTACACACAAGCGAGAAGAAAGTGCTAGAGTTGACAAAGCTACTTCACGAGGAGCGAAGCATCAACGCCTACCTCGGCACCAAGAGGAAGCGCCCATGGGAGACTTAGAGCTTTAGGATTTATATGTTTTTCTTTTATTATTTTCAACTATCTTTTGTACTTAAAAAAATAATAAAAAGAGAACTAATAAATGTTTGTTCATTGCTTGTTTAACAAATTTAAATCTCTAAGGTCCTTGAAAGCATTGCATTGCATTCGCATAAACATTGCATATCATAGCATAACATTGCATAACAGGTACATTGAAGATTGGTTTTCTCATTCTCTCGCTATTTATTTTAGCAGAAATGGCTCTTGAACGATCACAAAGATCCTGTGTTCGAATGCTCGGCCCAACAGATGTTCACCAATTTGGCCAAGGCCAAGAAGATCCAAGAAGCTCATCAACGAAAGAAGAAGGTTGTTGGTCTTCTCAACATGGGCAGATGCTACAAAGGTGGTCCTAAGAGGGTCAGTCAGATAGAGCTCTCTGAAGGAAGTGTCAAGAATGAGGAGAGTGTCGAGCGTAATGAAGATAACCAGCGTGAGCCTAAGAAGGAGGGAGAAGATCGCTCTAACTATAGCCAATACTCTGATGAAGATGACAAGTACAAGCAACTTGAAGACCGCCTGAATGCTGTGGAAAACCTGAAGATGTCCGGGCTGAATTTCGATGATCTGAGCCTTGTTCCTGGTGTGGTGATTCCTCTTAAGTTCAAAGTTCCAACTTTTGCCAAGTATGATGGCATGTCTTGTCCGAAGCTACATTTGAAGTCCTATGTTCAAAAGATCAACCCCCACACTGATGACAGAAAGTTGTGGATGCACTATTTTCATGGGAGTTTGTCCGAAACTCAGTTGGAGTGGTATTATCAGCTAGAGAATGACCGTATCCGTATTGAAGGATTCACCAAGTTGATATTGACAGGAGAGCGTATTGAAGCTGGTATCAAAAGTGGAAAGATTCAGATAGAGTCATCTTCAAATGCTGCGAAGAGATCTTTTGGTGGTAAGAAGGAAACTAATGTTGTGTATGGTCAGAAAAGCCGAGCCAAGACCGACCGTGCTCAATCTGTGGGGGCAGTTGTGATCTCCAATCCTACATCAGCACAACCTCAGCGAGACAACGCGCGTAGCCAGAACGCGCCACGAAGACAGTTTACGAAGATCAACATGCCATTGTCGCAAGCCTTGCAACACATGTTGAAAGCAGAGCTGATAACCTTGAGGGATCCTCCTCAAAATATCAACACTTCCTCCCCGAGATACAATCCTAATGCTAAGTGTGCTTACCACTCCAACAGCCCAGGGCACGACACTGACAACTGTTGGGCTCTGAAGAACAAGATTCAAGATTTGATTGAAGCTAAGCAGATTGAGTTTGATCCTCCTGTTGAGACTCTGAATGTGATCAACGCGCCTATGCCTAACCATGACAAGAGTTCCAATGCTGTTGGGGAGGATACTTATGTTTTCAACATAGATGACTTGACCATTCCTCTGATGACTGTTCAGAAGAATTTGCTACAAGCCGGTGTCAACCCAGGATACCCAGAGATTTGTCGTTGGTGCCCATCTGCACCTGATGGTTGTGCTTGGTTGAGAAGACGTGTTCGGTGCATGATGGATAACCGCGAAATACTATTTCTGAAACCACCTGTGGAGAGTCTGTGTGAAGACATGTCTAAGAAACTGAAGATCAAAGATGTGAATGAAGCTATACCGTCTGCATGGGATACCTTGGGGCAGCCAAGTGGAAGGTTTGATTACATGGTGAAGTACACTGTTCCTGAAAGCTACAAGATTCCTATTGAAGATGTTAAGACAACCGGATGGGGTGACGATTTCCCAGAAGACTACACTGATGTTAACACGATAAGGATTTCCTCTGCTGATTCTGTGCCTAGAGTGGCACCTCTCATCACTACTTCTCCTGGACCAGTTCCATATTCCTCCGACAAAGCTATCCCTTGGAATTATGGAGCTGATGTTTACTATCATGGCGTCAAGCAAGACCCTCTGACTATTGAAGATCTTACAGTTGAAGCTATCATTCCTGACATTGACAACATCATCGGATCAAGTAAGGTGACCAGAACCGGAAGAGTGTTCTCTCCAGAAATCTCTCCTCCAAAAGACATTGCGACTCCAGCTCGCATTCCAACTATCCAACCCATCCCCCAAGATAGAAGGATGGAACCAGTGACTCATCCTGCTCAACCAGAAGTACCAAAGGAAGTTACTGAAGGCACCTCCAAACGAGAAATGGAGGAAATTCTGAAGATTATCAAGAAGAGTGATTACAATATGGTGGAACAGTTAGGGCAAACTCCATCCAAGATATCCATGCTTGCTCTGCTCTTGTGCTCCGAGGCTCATGCTAATGCCTTGGTGAAGTTTCTGAAGAATGCTCACGTGCCGCAAGACACTACTACTGATCAATTTGAAGTTTGTATTGCTAGCTTGGCTGCCAATAACGGCTTAGGCTTTTCTGATGCTGATTTGACTCCTGCCGGAAAGAAACACAACAAAGCCTTGCACATCTCTGTTGAATGCAAGGGCGTTACATTATCTCATGTTTTGGTTGATACGGTTCGCTCGAATATCCTTCCAAGGCGCTTTGATCGGCTTGATGTCGAAGGGTTGGTTTTGAGACCCAGTGACATTATTGTGAGAGCTTTTGATGGTTCTAAGCGAACAGTACTTGGAGAGCTCATTCTGCCTGTCAAAGTCGGTTCCCAGACTTTTGAGTCCACTTTCTTTGTCATGGACATCCGCCCCGCTTATTCTTGCTTACTTGGACGCCCTTGGATACATGGTATTACCTCTACCCTGCATCAGAAACTGAAATACCCGGTGAAAGGGAAAGTTGTTACAATATGTGGTGAAGAAGAATATATGGTCAGTCATCTACAGTCATTCCGATACCTCGAGGTGGAGGGTGAATTCTTCGAGACTCCCTGTCAAGCTTTTGAAACAATACCCAGTCATGCTGCTGACTCTCCTGCCTCCCCGGTTACACAAGTTCCGCCTAGGATGGCCTCGCTGAAAGATGCTCAAGCTGCTGTTGAAGAAGGAGGTAGTACTATTTGGGGTCATCTTCCTTTCAAATTTTACAATACTGGTTTAGGCTTTACCATCAAGGGTCAGAAGATGATACGCTGCGAACGAGCCGGCCAACTTCTTTTCCGCATCAGCCAAAGTGGAATCCATGCTATAGAAGACGACGACAACGACTTCGACATCAGCAAGTGGATCTTCCCAACTCATAAAGGCGCCTCGAATTGGAAGGCAAGACGCATACCAATCTCCTTTAGACAGGAGTAATTGCTCTTGTTTTGTTTCGCTTTTCGTATTTTTTTTATGTTTTGAACAATAAACTCTAAAGCCCAGTGCGTTGCCCGGGGCATCATGACTTGTTTGTGAGGGTTATTACCTGTCATTTGCATATTTTCATTTAATAAAATCGTTGGACTTTTGCATTCAATTATTGTTTTCTTTACTTTATCACCCCTTCAAAAGCTATGTTTCTTACACACACCCACGTGATACATCGCAGAATCACTCCGAATCTCTGATAACAACTATGCTATTGCTAAATATGACTTGATAATCCGATCTACCAAGCGAAGACGAAGGTGAGGAAGATTGTGAAGTGCCGGAGAACTTGTCGATCACACAAAGAAGAAGAACGAGTTATACACCACACTAAGAGCAAGTTGAGGTTGTGACTTTGGCTGATGAAGAAAAAGAGATCAAGATAGGAGCGGGTCTTGAGAACAGTGTTAAAGACAAGTTGATTCGGATGCTACGAGACTATATTGAGGTTTTTGCTTAGTCATACGAAGACATGCGTGTTTGGACATTGATATTGTGGTACACCAATTGACAAAAGAAGGTTTTCTCGCTTAAATGAAGGTTCGTCATGCGTCCCGAGATGTCGAGAAAATCAAAGCCGGGTTATGAAGCTTCAACGCCGGTTTCTTAGTCTACTTCTTATCCACAAGGTTGCTAACGTGGTGCGTGCTCAAGAAGGATGGCAAGGTACGAATGTGTATATTACGTAGATCCGAACAAAGCGAGTCCGAAAGACGATTTCCCACTTCCTCATATTGATGTTCGTTGACAACACCGCCAAAGATAAAGTTTTCTCCTTCATGGATGGTTTCTCCTTACAATCGATCAAAATGGCCTCAAGACATGGAGAAGACTACTTTTGTTACACTGGGGCACTACGCTACAAGGTTATGCCATTTGGGCTAAAGAACGCAGCGCCACTTATCGCTATGGTAACATTATTTCATGACATGATTCATCACGAGATAGAGGTCTCGGCGACATGATAGCTCGATCACGCATCAAGAAGAACATCTTGATCATTTGCGAAACTGCTTGATAGATTGAAGAAGTACAGTTGAGACTTAATCCTAACAAGTGTACCTTTGGAGTTAGATCCGGAAACTCCTAGGGTTTGTTGTCGATGGTAAAGGTATTGAAGTCGATCCCGCCAAGGTTAAAGCGATTCAAGAAATGCCAGCCCCGCATCGAGAAGGAAGTCGAGGTTTCGGCCGATTGAACTACATTGCCGATTCATTGCACATCTAATCGCTACTTGTGAGCCAATCTTAAGTTCTTCAAGAAAGATCAAGTAGTGAAATGGAACAACGATTGCGGATCGCTTTGACAAAATCAAGGAGTACCTACAGAATCCTCCTATCCGATGCCGCCAATCAAGGAAAACCTCTTATCATGTACTTGATGGTGTTAGAGAACTCAATGGGGTGTGTGTTGGGGCAACATGACGAGTGCAGTCGAAAGAGTATGCAATATACTACCTTAGCAAAAGTTTACCGATCGTGAAACAAGATACTCACACCGAGAAAACTTGCAACGCGCTTTAGGCTGCTCGGCTAAGACAAGATATGTTGACTCACACTACCTTATTGATTTCCAAGATGGATCCGATAAAATACATATTTGAGAAACCAGCTCTCTCAGGAAGAATAGCAAATGGCAAATGATCTTGACCGAGTATGACATCCAGTACACTTCGTAAAGCAATCAAAGGAAGTGTAGTAGCCGATCATTTGGCTCATCAAGCCGTAGATGACTATCGCCTATGCAATTTCCGATTTAAGATGTCTTACTAGTTATCGATTAGAAGAACCGGCCGGACGAAGGACACGAACAAGGATCCCGATGGACCATGGTTTTGATGGAGCCTCAAACGCACTTGGCAATGGCATTGGCGCCATCATTACATCCTGCGGTGGACATCACCGCCAGATTATGTTTCACCGCACTAACAACATGGCGAATCTGCATCATGGGAATTAAAGTCGCTATTGACTTAAGAATCAAGTTCTTGCAAGTGTATGGAGACTCACTTTGGTGATCGGTCGATTAAGGCGAGTGGATATCTGAAGCATCCGAATCTCATTCCATATTGAGAGCATGTTCTGAGTTTGATTCCTTACTTCGAAGAGATTACTTTCAACCACATCCCACGAGAAGAGAATCAGTTGGCAGACGCATTAGCTACTATGTCGTCTATGTTCAAAGTTAGATGGGACAACGAGGCTCCCCAGATCATCATTGAGAGGTTTGACGAACCAGTGTATTGTTATGAACTTGATACAGAAAAGAAACCTTGGTACTATGGCGTGAAGAGGTATCTTGAGACTCAAGAATATCCCGCAGGGGCATCTGTCAATGATAAGAAGTTCTTGTGAAGATTTGCATCTAAATTCTTCCTCAGCAATGGCATCTTATACAATCGCAATCACGACTTGTGCTTACTCCGCTGTGTAGACCGGAAAACAGCAGAACGTATCATGGAAGAGTTACACGAAGGCGCATTTGGTACCCACTCTAGTGGATACACCATGGCTAAGAAGATTTTGAGAACAGGTTACTATTGGTCCACCATGGAAGCAGATTGTCACCGCTACGCTCGATCTTGTCACAAATGCCAGATATATGCAGACAAAGTGCACGTACCTCCGGTACCTCTGAATGTTCTAACAGCTCCTTGGCCTTTTGCAATGTGGGGGCATTGACATGATTGGAGAAATCAAGCCCACAGCTTCCAACGGACATCGTTTCATCCTTGTGGCAATTGACTATTTCACCAAATGGGTAGAAGCAGCCTCGTTCGCATCTGTTACCAAGAATGTTGTGGCTCGTTTCATCAAACACAATCTTATCTGTCGGTATGGAACTCCTGAGAGGATTATCACAGATAACGGCTCTAATCTCAACAATAAGATGATCACCGAACTCTGCACGAAGTTCAAGATCAAGCATCACAATTCTTCTCCGTATCGGCCTAAGATGAATGGCGCTGTCGAAGCCGCCAACAAGAACATTAAGAAGATTATACAGAAAATGACAGCGACTTACAAGGATTGGCATGAGATGTTACCATTCGCTCTTCATGGTTATCGCACTACAAAGACGAACATCAGGGCAACTCCTTCTCTCTTGTGTACGGTATGGAAGGGCCCCACCCATCGAGGTTCAAATACCTCGACCGAGTCCTCAGACGCAGAGTTAGGTGAAGAGGATTGGATCTGGATCGCCTTGACCGATTAACTTGATTGATGAGAAACGACTCGCGTCCATCTGCCATGGATAGATCTATCAGAAGTGAATGACCAGGGCGTTTAATAAGAAAGTCAAGCACCGAGTCTACCAAGTCGGTGATCTAGTAGTCAAGCGCATCATTCTTCCACAAGGTGATCCAGGGCAAATGGACTCACTTATGAGGGACCGTTTGTAGTAAGACAGTATTCTCCGGCGGAACTATGATACTTGGCACCATGGATGGTGAAGACTTCCCACACCCTGTGAACGCAGACATAGTCAAAAAATACTACGCATAAAAGAGACCCGCTAGGTCGACTGGCCTAGGCAAAAATAAGGGCATCTGGAGAACCAAAAGGTTCGGGCAAAGTTAAGGATATATCCAAAACATGTACACAGCAAGTCGAAAACACGAAAAGCGGCTTGGGCAAAAAAGGGTATCCCGGTAGACTGAAAACCCGAAAGGGCGGTCTAAGCAAAAGTTAGGGATTTAAGCGTACGACTATGTCTCGTCCCGATCATCTTACTTCCAGACTACTATCAGCATTCAAGATTCAAATGGCGAAGATCAATCTACTCACTTTCCACTGACAGCAAGGAGATGAGATAGTTGAAATGTATGAGTACTAGCATAGTTGGAACTTAACGAGATTGTTTCCGCATAGCTTTTTACTTTTCTTGTATACAGACTACTTGGCCATACGCCACCTTTCAAATAAATACAAGTTTCTTTCTCTTTACAATTTTTGTTGTTGCCGTTTGCATAAAGTCCAACGTTTGCTTTGAATGATTATATGCATCTAACAATAAAATCTATTCACAAACATGCGAAAAGTGAACATGCAAAAGTAGCTACTACAGGCTCCAGGAATTGAGATGACGACGGAAGTCACCAATGCATTTCCTCGCAGAGCATAATCCCCACGGAGGTGTCACTCACCACAAAACCTTCCCCAGCAAAGAAGAGGAGAACCCCCAAGCAGTGATTCCACTCAACTTAATCGGGTTACACCCATCTTCGAGCAATAACATTTCACCCCCCAGCCGAGGTATTTGTCCCCAACAAGGTATCTCTCAACAATTTCCCTTTTCCCCAGCAGCAGTGTCCAGACTTGAGACTTGGTCAGATAGTGCACCGGAGGAAACCTACATCTATTATGCCTCAGTCAGAGATTACAACGGGCTCCAGATTCTTCTAACCCGGTCTCCCGGCAACTACCAAATACTCTCCAGCAGGATTTACACAAAATCCCCGGCAGGATACCCCCTAGACTTCCCCCGACAGGGTCTATACACAAGATCCTCGACAGTGTATCTCTACCGCCCTCAAGACTTGGTCAGATAGCGCACCGGAGGAATCAAGATTATCTTTCTTCTCAGGGTTTCCGTCCCCAAACAGAAGTCAGAAGTCCTCAAGCAGAACATCTGCATCTTCTTCAATATGGATATGTTTTGAAATACCACGACATCTATCATTCATACATTATTCATGAAAAAGTCATATGCATATGTCATTCATGCACGTCATCATGCATCATACTTTGCATAAGACTAACAATATTCTATCAAAATTTCTCTTGTTTTCTCCAAAACAGGTGAAAGCCACTCCCGACGCATACAGGTCCAAGATTAATACCGAATCCAGACGGAGAACTATTTGAAAGACCGCCTAGTTGTCCTCCGACAATGGTCCGGATTAAGACCCAATCCGACGGAAAACTATCTCGAACGACCACCCTTGTTGTCCTCCGACAACGGATCTAGGATTAATACCGAAGCTAGACGGAAACCCTATCCGAACGATCACAAGTTATCCTCCGATAATGGCATTGATCAATAAAGCACAACAGGAAGTCATCCACATTTTGCCAACTACTACCCCCGTAGTAGTGACGAAGAACTATTCGACTCATTCTTATTATCAAAGAACTACAGAGCGTGATGACTCTTGCCTTGGATGGCATCTTAAGCCCATCTCCGACTACTTGTCAACATTTCTCCACTTTCAAAATGCTGCATATTTGGTTAAAAACCAATACAAACCAATAACTTCATTCAAAGATGAGCACGAAGTCTAACGTACGACTCCCTCCGGATGGCATCTTAAGCCCATCCCCTTTCACTTCCAGAAGCATCTATAGAGCCTAGTGTACGGCTCACTCCTCAGCACCGACCTTTCTAGATGGCAACTTAAGCCCATCCCCGTCAATTCTCCTATCAACAATCTCAAGTCTAGCGTGCGACTCATTCCCCAGCGAAGTCTCCAACTTCTCCAAATGGCATCTGTAAGCCCATTCCCGCATCATCAGCCAACCGCGAGAGCAAATTTTCAGGTGTACTCGAGTGTTCAATCATCTTCTACCTCCAGGTCGCGAAAGGCGAGCATGCCAATCTAACCCTTCCAGTACAAGAAGATTGAACAGGGGAAGTTGTCATACCCCAAAATTTTCCCTCCATCTTCTCAAGATATTTCATACATCCATACTCAAGGATTCTTCAAGGGTTGATCAGACAAACCCTCTCCTAGACAATCAACCCAAACTAGGGTTTGGTATTTCTCAGATCAAGATGGACTTCCAACATCTCCAATGGTCTTCATGCCTCCTCATATGCTTCAAAGATTCTCCATGTCAAGTTTCAAGCCTCACAAGTCAAGTTTCCTCAGACAATTGCTCAGATGGTTGAAAATCAGTTGTATTGGACAAAAAGTCAACTATGGTCAACATACAGTCAAGCTTCCTGATTTTTGGTCAACATCCTCATTTTGAAGTTACATTTATCATTTGATCAAGGGTTGATCATGATTCATCAAGAAAACTCAAGATTTGCTCAAAAGTCAAACTTTCTAAATTAGGGTTTCTTAGTGAAAAGTCAACCAAACTTTGACTGAGCATAACTTCTTCATACTTTCTCAGAAATTTTTCCACCAACTCTTGTTTTGAAGGAAATTCAATTCTATACAACTTCATGTCTCACAAGAATGTTCAAAAAATGCTTCATTTGGAAGGTATGGATCAAAACATTACAGGTCCTTTTCAAAGTCAACAAAAAGTCAACATTTTGTTTTGAAGATATGTGGAGCATGGAAACTCCAATTGAGATGAAACCAAAGAGGTTGATTAGAGGACTCTTATAGATTTCTAAAAAGTCCAAGAACACTCAAAAATGTGGAAAAGTGAGCAAGATACACCATTCACAAGTTGGGCAATTTTGAAGAAGTGCACAAGGAGAGATGCTTGTAAAAATAATTTTTTTTGCAAATGGGCTTACTTTTTCTTCATCCAAACTTGTTCCTTATACAATTAGGAATATCCAAGCCCAATGCCACGATTTTTTATTTTTTTTTTCTATTTAATTTGGATTTTATTCATTTAAATACAAATTAAATTCAAAAATAAGGTATAAAATCAAAATTAATTGCAAATTGATTTTTTCTCTCATCCTTGAGATCCAAGTAACCCAAAGAAGCCAGAAAATTTCGAAATTTGATTGGATTTGGAAAGAAATTGATTGAAATTGATCAAAAAAGAGAAAATTTGATTTTGTACAAAATCAAATATGTTTTGCATTGATTGATGATGATTTCTTCCTCAAATCAGCTCCAATTCCATCTACTATACAATACATACCACATGAATGAGAACGAAAAAATTGGCTGGAGAAACCCTAACCTAATTCAAAAAATCCGTGCTACACAAGCTACTAGCAGCCTGGGTTTTAGCTCGATTCAATTGATTCCAAGCATCCAAACACATTCCTTGACATCTCCTGAATCGATCCAGACCTTTACATTGTCCAAAAGCATCAAGAATTGCAAGAACACGATTTCGGTTTGTCACACTTTTCTCAAAATCGAATTCTATTATTCATGCATTTTTAACATGTTTTGTTGTTGTTTTTGTGATTAGAACGAAGTTTACAAGCTTTCTGGGCAATTTGATTGAGTTTCCATGGCTTAGAGCAAGAATCACCATAGCTAGGGTTTTCGGCCTCGATTTAGGGCTTCTTTAAAACGGATAAATTGGACCACGAGACCACCACCATTGTGTTTAGAATGTGATTTCCAATCGATTCATACCCTTGAATGTTATTTATATTATCCGTGTTGATTTTGAAAATGGGGACCATAGCGTCGCACTGTGGCCGACGCTATGTTTTCAAAATTTCAAAACGAAGAAGATGAAGTTTGGCGCGAGATCGGTATAACCAAGAAGCGACACTTGTTCACAATCCACTCGCTCCGATTTTCAAACAGTTGTACCGGTTCGCTTGGTCAAGGCTTTGTGAAAGCAAGGTCACCGGTTCGATTCTTACCAGGACCACTTATTTTTGCTTCTTTTACAAACTAACATATTTCTTTATATTTTTATATTTTTTCTATTTAATATTTTTCATGCATTTTAATTAATTTCAATAATTTTTATCATGCATTTAAAAATACCAAAAAATATTTTTTCTTTTTGCATTATTTCCAAAAAATGTTTATTTAATTTATAAAATTAAAAATATTATTTTTGCATGCATATTTAATTTAATTGTTAATTTATCATTTAAATCACTTTTAATTAGTTTTTAATTATTAAATTAACTCCAAAAAATCCCAAGAAATTATTTTAGCATATTAATGTTATTTCCAGCATGAAATATTTTTCTCATTTTAAAATTATCATTTTTTGCTAACATTTTTCTCTTGTTCGATTTCTTTGAATTTCCCGATTTCTCATCTTTTCACAGGTTATCTTGTTTCAGACGATTTCTTTTTATCGTTTTCTTTTTTCCAATTATGTAATTGCTCATGGGATGTAATAGCTAAATTAGGGCTTTTATTTTCCGCATTTTAAATTATGTATCTGCCCCAAAGCCATGTAATAGCGTAGGATTTATCTTTTCGCACTTTATACTTCTGCAATTTATATTTCCGCACCCTATAAAATGCTAGTAATTAGGCGTGTATGGCAAGATAAAATCAACATAGCTCACTCTAATTTTCAAGATAACATGAATCTGAAATCAACACACTCTTTTCACACATGCACCCCCTAGAGTATTCTCTCTCGTTGCCTTTCGAATAAATGGTCAAGTCCCTCGAACGTAGAGGTATTCTAGCACCGTTGCCTTCAAAACAAATCATCATAGTCCCTTCGATACAAAGATCATAGACCCACGATGTCGCCTACGAATACATGATCTTGACCCTCGATTGTCGCCACCCGATGATAGTCCCTTCGAATGTGCTAGGATACTTCCTACAAGTTGCTTTCTATGACCATCCGATGTCCCTTCGAATGTCCCGCTTACATCCAACGAATAGAGTTACCTACCAACTAATGGTATGGATAGCGCTATTCTAAAGGAACGTAAAATAACACGAAAACGACCATTCTGAGTAGGTAATAAGACTTTTAGTTGCTTGCTCTATCAAAATACTTTTCACACCTCACACTTTTGTCAAAGTTCAAACTCTTTTCAAAAACGAAACATTTCCAAACACTTTGTATACATTCCTACATGAATCATTACAAAGTCAAAGCGAAATGCCTTTTCAAAACATTTTTGTCAAACACACAGAAAGCATATTTTTTAAAGTGATCTAAGAGCAACTAAGAGCCCGTAGATAACTACGGATGTAAAGGGGTGCTAATACCTTCCCTTTTCATAACCTTCTCCCTTACTCAGAATCTAACGAAGGTCTTTTTCTGTACTTTTTACCTTCCCTTAATTGGATAAAAGAAAAGTCGGTGGCGACTCTTGCTATCCGCACATTTGCGATACAAAAAATCTACAAAGTCAGTTCACCGTATTACAGTTACTCCGATGACTGGTATTGGTCGAGCTTTAAAGTCAAAGAAGTTGACTCCACGTTTTATTGGTCCATTTCAGATTACCAAGAGAATTGGGAAGGTTGCGTATCAGATTGCTTTGCCGCCGTCACTTGCAATTTGCACGATGTTTTCCATGTATCTCAGCTAAGGAAGTATATTGCTGATCCGTCTCATGAGATTCGGGTAAATGATATACAGGTACGAGAGAATTTGACTGTGGAATCGGTACTTGTGAGAATTGAGGATCGAAAGCTGAAACAGTTGCGAGGCAAAGAGATCTCATTGGTAAGAGTGGCTTGGGGAGGACCAGCAGATGGAAATGTCACTTGGGAGCTGGAGAGTCAGATGAAGGACTCGTATCCCGAACTATTCGTCTGAAGTATGTTTTCGAGGACGAAAACTCTTTTAGTTGGGGAGAGTTGTGACACCCCAAAATAATTCGATAATTAAATAATTATGATTTTTAATTATTAATTTAATTGAGAACATAATTTATTAATATATTGGATTTATTGGGATTAACTATGGATTTATTAGAGGTGTGTTGAGTAAAGTGAGGGTGTGAGGAGTAAAAGACTCTACTCACATTATTTAATTCATTTTATTTATGTTAAAGGAATAAAAGGAATAAAAGGAATAAAAGAAGGAAAGAAAGAAAGAGGAGTTATTTTGGAGAAAACACACATACGTGAAGTTGAGAAGAGGAAGAGGAAGGAAGAAAACCTAAAGTGTTAGAATTCGAAGAACTCACAAGGTAAGGGGTGATTTTGATTAGTTAATTCATATTATCGGTTTAGATATTCAATGGTATGGATCATAGTGTGTTAGGAATCCCGGTTTAGAATGTTAGGGTTCCGTAGAATTTCCCCTAATGTGTCGGATTATAGGTTGAAAATAATTAGGGTGTCAGATATCAAATAGAAATGATGGAAATATGTTGTTTGATGTGATAATGATGCAAATTGGATGTGTTTTAATGTTTCCCATGTTGGAATTCGTATGGGCAAGTTTGGGTTTGATTGAGAATGAATGAATGCTGTCAAAAGTGCAGGAAATGGCTCTGCAACACGTGGGAACCGGTTCCCAGTGGGGAGGAACCGGGTTCCACTTTGAAAAATTTGTAAAAACTTGAAAATTGCACTTAGGAACCGGTTCCTGTATGGGAGGAACCGGGTTCCGCGTTGATTTTTCCAAAGAAAACATAATTTTTCTTTGGGAACCGGTTCCCTACCTGGAGGAACCGGGTTCCCCATACATTTTTCCAGGGGCGTGTTATTTTTGAATTAGGGAACCGGTTACTCTGTGGAGGAACCGGGTTCCACTGAAGCTTTTTGAAAATTTTTAAAACTTTGAAAATTCATAACTTTCAAACCGTAAGTCCGTTTTGAGCGCCGTTTTGGACGTTATTTCTTAAATTTAATGCTCTATTTTATAAAATGAAAAGATTTTCCAAAACTTGAAATTATTTTGAAAATGAGCCGAATTCCGAAATAGGTGAATATTGACTAACGCATATTGATGTGTATGTAGCAGAGAACCTGTGGTGATGGATGTATTGGTATTGTGTGGATGTAAAGCATGTTTATGCTGCTGTTAATTGTATGCATGATGGTTTAAATATCATGTTGTTGGTTTGGATTCAGTTATGGTAAATTGATGTATTACATAGACTGATTGATGTTGCATGCTAGTGATGTGCGTGCATATGCATTGTTTGGTGAAGTTAATTCCCATTGTGCGGAATTTGACTTGGATTGCCGATAACCGATACCCGAGTGAGGATGGGTGGTTAGGATGGATTCGTGTCCGGGTGTTTATGGATGAATCGATGGTTACTGTATCCGGTTGATGATGGATCAGTGTTGGGTGACTTGGTCACGTGTTGGTACCACATGCATTGTATCTGCATTTGTGTTTGCATGGGATTGTAACATGTTAGGATGTCTTCCAGTGTTGCAATCCTTTTCTTGTCTATTGATTATGTATAATGACTTGTATGATCGTGATTGTGTGTTGAATCTGAATTTATGCTAAGTGGGTGAAATAATATGCTTGTGATATATTATTGATTGAAAAGCTTATAATGTGTTTTAATTATGAGAAGTCTCACCCTTACTTTAACAATTTCAGATTAAAGTTAGCAGCTCAGGAGTTGGTGAGGATGGCTCTAGAGCTTGTCTTTTAAGTCCGCGTGTCAGTGTCATGCTCTGATTAGGTTGTAACACTGGGGAACATTTAGTTGAGAAATTAGTTATTATTCAATTATTTCTTTGAATCTCATTGAGAATAATTATGGTTTATTCAGTTTTGATTTTGGTAATTTCTGCTGTGTAAGACATGGTCTTAAATTGATTGGTTTATTTGAATAATGATCCTCAGTGTAGCATGGCTAGTGTTTATTTGGAGGTTTATTTGATTTAATAATTGTGGCATCCCTTGTTCCGTGTTAACTCTGATGAATTATGACTTTAACCATTGATATAATCAGTATATTCGGGGTATTTTAGAAGGGGTGTTACAATCTGCATGTTTGATTTATGTTTAATTAATTAACTCTTCTATTTTTTTTTAGAAAAAGTTAATGTGAAAGTGTATGCAGATATTTTATTATATTTTTTTGAAGATTGTTTGTTTTTATTTGGGTTTTTTAGAATTACCATTTCCAAGAAAAGGGTAAAAAACGAAAAACAAACACAAAATGTGGAATCAAAACAACGCTTTTATTTATGATTCACAATATGAAATAGGGCCCTAAAATACAAACTCATTTGTCTTGGGCAAGACAAAGAGAAATTATTTAAAGCTAAACCCTATAAAACATCTCTTCGCCTTGGGCGAGGCGAGAGTTCAAAACAAAAGCAGAATAAACTACTTAGAACTATGAACATTAGTCCGAACTTTAACAGGCTTCCAATAGTGGCGAACTCCTTGGAAATCAAGATACTCTGGTAGTTTTTCATTTGGCTTAGTTCTTGAATAGACTTTGGTCGTTGGTCGAACAGGCCTTGAAGACTCTGGATGTTTGACCTTGCTTTTTGTGCTGCTGAAGCGATCTTCTTCTACTTGATTGACAGATCGAGGAGCATAGTATGCAACATTTATGTTTTCAAGTGACAGATATTCTAGATTCTTGGGATGTTCTTTCCAATCTTCTGAGTGAAGAGACTCATTGTCTGCAACGCTTTCCAACTCATTTCCAGAATTGTCTTCTTGATCTTTGGTGTTTTTTTGACGTAGTAATGGTCAAAATTTGGCTTAACATCCTCGGCGGGCGTATTAAAGCAGAGGTCTTCACTTGGGATCTCAATCTGATGATGAGATCGAGAAGATGTGTATAACTCTTCTGGTTGACTAGGATACTCAAAAGGATCGTCCCATCCAGTTGGTTGGATGTCTTCAATTCTGATTTTTGAGCTTTCAGGTGCAGTGTATTTCACCATGTAGTTAAACTTTCCACTTGGTTCTCCCAAGGTATCCCAAACTTCAGAAGGGATAGGTGGATTTTCATTCTCATTCTTTTGTAGAGACATGCCTTTGAATTTGTCAGTCGGAGGATAGAAAAGTGCGTACGGTTCTTCCTGGGACACATATTCAGAGCTAGTAAGATAAGTGTTCCACTCTTCAGATTCGGAGAGATTGTCTTCATCACCTTCATTGGTAAGAACATTAACCTCTTGAAGAATAGGGTTTAAGAAACCCCCACTGTGGAATACCTCCTTGATTGGGCGAAGTGCTTCATCCTTTTGATTGTCTTTTGGAAATACTGGAGCAAATCCGAGCCCGGTTTTTGTCTCGTTGTTGACAGGTTTTATTACTTGTCCCCAACCCGCAGAATTACCGTCTTTCACTATCTGCTTCTTTGTAAGAGGAGATAGACGATCTGCTTTTCCTTGTAGATTCACCTTCTAACTAAAGTCCTTGGAACTGTGTCCCTTCAACATCGTCGGCAGTGATGAAAGAAAATGTAGATAAATGGGTGACTAGTAAAGCTTGTTCACCGAGGATGGTTACTAGCTTCCCATTTACTATAAACTTCAGTTTTTGATGGAGAGTGGATGTCACTGCTCCTGCTTCGTGTATCCATGGTCTTCCTAGCAAACAACTGTAAGCAGCTGGTACGTCCATGACCTGGAAGGTGATTTGGAAGGTATGCGGACCAATCGTCATTGGAAGGTCGACTTCCCCAATAACGGATTTCCTTGATCCATCAAAGGCTCTTACCACTATATCATTGAATTTCATCGGCGTTCCTTTGTAAGATAAACGAGCGAGAGTCGTTTTTGGCATTACATTCAAGGATGAACCGGTGTCTACTAGCACATTGGACAGAGAGTTTGATTGGCAAATCATTGAGATATGTAAAGCCAAATTGTGATCTTTTCCCTCCTCTGGGAGTTCTTCATCACTGAAGCTTAAATTGTTGCAAGCTGTTATGTTGCCTACAATTCCACCAAATTGTTCCGTAGTCACGTCGTGATCTACATAAGCTTGATCTAGCACTTTCATCAAAGCTTCTCGGTGGGCTTCGGAATTCAGAAGTAGAGATAGTATTAAAATTTTGGAGGGAGTCTGCATTAGTTGATCTACAACTCTGTACTCACTTTTCTTGATTAGCTTCAGAATCTCATCGAAATCTGAGTTGATGTTGGTTCCACCAGACGGGCCAACGTTTATGTTTGGATTATCAACAGGAATCCCCATGGGATTCTCGGGAGGTGTATTAACTGGATTTTGTCCAACAGCAGGAACAACGGGCTGCTTTGGTGGCAATAGGGTGTACACACGTCCACTTCGCGTTACTCGTCCTATTTCAGCGATGTTAACAACAGCTGAAAGAGTTGGTATGGGTTTCTCCTTCCCATCTTCTATCATAGTTGTACTGTATTGATAGGGAATTGCTTTGTCAGAATGGTACGGAACAGGACCAGGTAGGCAGATCACCAAAGGAGATTCGGGAACTTTTGGACTGTTGTACTCGACTTCCACACACTTGGGTATATTGAAGCAAGGGATTATGACGTTTACTTCAGGAATTTCCGAGTTGATATCTGAGACTAAAAGCTCATGCGGAAAATGCCCTACCATATTCACGTTATAGTCGTTTCTATTCCTGAAGATCTGAATATCACCAATGTCTATTAACCGTTGAATGTCTGCTCTCACAGTTGGACATCCTCGAAAATCCGTGAAGCAGATTCTGCAGGCTGTGTAGTCATGTTTAGTGAAGGCGCCCATTGTACTGTATGTATCATGGAGCTGTACCAAGCTTTCTCTTATCATATTTATGTCAGTGACAAGATACCGATCTGTATTGCTTAGTATTAAATTCACGGTATGTCCACTATGATTGGGAAGTGGATTTGCTTGTACATTTGGATTTGTGTTCCTGAAGGAGAGAAGATTAGCCCTCACTAACCTTTCTACTTGGCATGCGCTCGAGATCATGACCCGGTGCCCCTTGATGAAAAGGGCAAGACACGTCTGCTTTGTACCACCAAGGTAATTTTTCTGGTACTGGAGGTGGTGACCTTGTTTGCACAAGATTCCTTTCTATCAAGGCAGGATATAATTCCGTGTACGTCATCGGAATTGGATCAAACTGTGAGATCCGGGCGACGGTTCGATTGTTGAATTCTTGAGCCTCGTCGAGGGTTGAGTTTTTGGAATCATGAGCAATTCTATTTGAACTTGTATTAACAATTGGTGCTATGGTAGCTACCTGTTGTCGTTGATTGACATTCTTCCTTGGTTTCCCTCGGGATACCATTTCTATGTCATGTTCCTTTTTCTTTGGAAAACTAGTTCCAACCCTCTTGGTTCCACTTGAAGATCCTATCTCTTTGACTAGGCGTCCTGTTCGAACTCCTTCTTCTAGTCGCATTCCCATGCTTACCATTTCGGTGAAATCTCCAGGAGCGCTGGCGACCATGCGTTCGTAGTAAAATGGGCCAAGAGTGTTCAGGAAAACCTTGGTCATTTCTTTCTCCTCTAACGGTGGATTGACTTGGGCAGTAATTTCCCTCCAACGTTGGGCGTATTCTTTGAACGTCTCCTTTTCTTTCTGAGACATGGAGCGGAGTTGATCTCGATCTGGAGCCATCTCCAAGTTGAATTTGTACTGTTGGACGAAGGCTTCGCCTAAGTCATTGAATGTCTGGATATTTGCACTATCTAGTCCCATGTACCACTTTAGTGCAGCACCGGTAAGACTGTCTTGGAAATAGTGAATGAGCAATTGGTGATTGTCATTATATGTAGACATCTTCCTAGCGTACATCGTTAGATGACTTTGCGGGCAGGAATTTCCTTTATATTTCTCAAAATCAGGGATTTTGAATTTAGCAGGTATCCTTACGCGAGTAACTAGGCATAGATCATGGGCATTCTTCCCAAAAAATTCCTTACTGCGGATTGTTTTGATCTCAAGCTGCATCTTATGGAGCTGTTCCTGGAGACTCTCCATCTGGCCACGAGGATTCGTGTTATCGCCTGGATTATGATAGACTTCTTCGTCTGTATTAGCGTGAACTACGGAAGCTGAGTTTGTCATGATCGGTCGAGATACCGACATAATGACTTGAGGAAAAGTTACTCCGTGCTGCGGAGTAAATGCTGAATTCTGAAAAGGAGGAACCTCAATCGTGGTTGCCTGTGCTTCAGAAATGGGTTGACGACATCCGATGTCGAAATTGAAAGGCATGCCCCATGGATAACCTTCTGGCATACTGAAGAGAGGATTACTGACTGCAACAGCTGAAACTGGAATAGTAGTGATCTTTGAAATCACCGTTTGATTTTGACTGCTTAACGTTGCTTGCTGACTTTGCGTAGTTGCTAACGAACTTACTAAAGAAGTGAGTCTCTCCACCTCTTCTTGGAGCGTTGTCACGGTGCTACGAAGCTCAACATTTTCTTGTTCAAAACCATCCATTATTTTTCTTCTTTTTGAACGAGTGTTGTATGTATGAGCTGACTGTGAGCGTAGTCGGGAAACTCTAAGATGCGACAGCTTGACGATCTTTCTTTCTGGAAAAAATTCCAAAAGATAAGACTCTAAACAACAAACTCGATATGCAAAGCATGATGCATGATTATGAATGCAAAGAGAAAATAATTTCCAAAGAATTTACGCTAAAAGAGAAATTTCTGGCAAATATCTGGATGGAAAAAAATACTTATTTTATTGATTATTGAAAGAAGATTACAACCATTTTGTTCTTACAATGATAAAATAAATGATAACGCTAAATCTATTCTAATTAATCGTCTTCGTCTGATGAAGAACCAAAGGCTTGATGTAGCTTCAACTTCAGGATTTCTTTTCCGTAATGAGCTTTCAGTTCAGCTTTCTCGGCTTTAAGCTTGCTGATGACTTTCTTCCATTCGTCAAGAGCAGGATTGCTGGCTTTCATTTCTTCAAGCTTTCTTTTTCTTTCTTTGATGTATCTTTTGATCGCGTTATCTTTCCAACGAATCTTCTCATCTTTCTCCATGAGCCATTCATCTTGGAAGTAGAGCGTTTTCTCATGATCTTTGACTTGCTTCTTAAGCTTCTCATTTTCAAAGTCAGCCTTAACAAACTTATTTTCCAAAGCCTCCTTTTCCATCTTCATCTTGGCCAAAGCTTCTTGATATTCTCCCATAGTTTCAATGGGAAGAATGGTTGATTTTGATGCTGCTGAGAACATAGGCTCTTCATAAGCATAAGGCATTCGGAATTCCTTCGTTCTTTTCTTCACCCAAGAGGTGTAGATTTCCAAGGCTACACAATTCCTTGCATGACCTTTTTCTTTCCTTCGGATGTGATGCCAAGCTCTTACCATTTTGGCTTTCAAATCTTGGGAATCTTCCCCTTCATGATAAAAGTAGCTCTCTACTGTAAAACCAAGAGGTTTACTAGAGTTTGCATACCCGAGTTGACGTCTCTCCAAGAATGGGTTGTAGTTGATTCCTCCTTTCGTACCGATGAGAGGTACGTTGGCAAATTCTCAGCTTTCAATGATTTCCATTTCATTGTTTGCCAAGGTATACCAATGGATATCATCATTTGTACGAGACATGAGCCTTCGAGACCAATGCCAATCGCTTTTGTTTTCGCGGAAGATAGGAGATTTAGGCAAGTGTGAGACAATCCATTTGAAGAATAGAGGTACACAACACACAATAGTTCCATCTCCTTGACGATTCCTATGATGAATGGAGAAATACGTGTCACCAAGCAAGGTGGGAACGGGATTTCCAATTAGAAAGATCCTTATAGCGTTGATATCAACGAAACTTGGGACGTTAGGAAACAACACCAATCCATAGATGAGTAAAGCTAAAACAGCTTCAAAGGCTATCATACTACCGGCTTCAGAGAATTTAAGAGCCTTCTCCATTAGGAACTTTGAAGTTAGTCCTAAGAGTTTTCCTTTGGTAGTTAGGTTTTTGTGTATCTCAGATTTCTTTAAGTGAGTCATTGTTGCAATGATTGGTGACTTAGGAATGGCTTCCAAACCATTGAAAGGCACTTTGTCCGATACTGAGATACCCAAGACGTGTGCGCACTCTTCCAAAGTAGGCATCAACTGATAATCAGGGAAAGTGAAACAGCGATAAACTGGATCATAAAACTGAACGAAAGTTTTGAGAAGTCCTTCATCAACGTTAGTGTTCAGGATAGTTAAAAGAGTTCCATAGCGTTTTCTGAAATCCAAGGGATCTTCTACCAAGGATTCCAACTCTTTTAACTTTCCTACATCAGGAATTCTAAAACTGTATTTCTTGGTAAATCTTCCTCTGACGTCCATCACTCTAACCTAAAATATTTACAAAGAAAAATCTCTAAATTCTTTGGAAATGGGAAGAGAAATGAAGGTTTTGAATGAATGCATGAATGCCACAAACATAGTTAGTTGTTATACACACGTTCAAACATAGTTAGTTGATAATGCAGGTTCAACGCTTCTCTTTGAAATATTATCGTATTTGTTGAATAATCGAAGTCCAATAATATTTTTCAAGAAAAACTCGCCTGATCGTAGTCTCGCATGACAACTATTCTAAGCTTACGCCTGAATAATTTATGCACTACATCCTAAATGGCCAAGATGGGTTATGTGTTCTACAGCCACTCAGCTTCGTTAGTTCTCTCGAAAGCAAAATGTCTTCGCAAATACTTCCTAAACACAAATACTCCCAAGACAACCTCCACTGAGAGAGGGATCTCAAATTAACTTAGTAAGTAATAAAACTTCCCACAAGTTAATAGGACTATACCCCCACCTAGATCTTAGAATGTTTCTTAAATCCGGGTTAGGATTTCTTTCCATCAGATGAAATGGCGAAAACACACAATAAAGAAAAACAAACATATGCACATATGAAAGCTTATCCCCTCTTTTTTCTTTTTGAAAACAAAAAAGCTTGGTGCTCTTTGGTAGAGTCACATTTTTTTTGAAAATAAAAGTTTAGCGTACTCCCCAGCAGAGTCGCCATTTTTTCTGTTCGCGTTAAAAAGTGACGCGCTAGGGAATCGAATCAGAATTCGGATTCTCTGGCTCGAAACGATTTACTCTTTTGATTTGTTTATAAAGATGCCGCGAGCATCAAGTTTTATTTTTTCCAACACAAGAAAAATGATTATGAAAAAGGGAAAAGCTGCAATACATTCAATTGATATGATATGCATTACGACTAGCGCGAACTAGACGCAACGCATTGGGAAGATTTCGGGCAAGGGGGTTTGTTATATAAAGGGAATAGATGTGGCACCCTAAATATATATAGTTATCTATAGCTTTATATATGAATATGTTTGATATGTTTGTGTGTTTTAAATTGCTATTTCTATGATTGGGAAAGTTTCTCCTTTGGATTTTAAGAAGGGTAGATTATGTGGGATCCTAGGTTTTGTTATTATTGTGCTCGAAAAGATCATTGGGATCTTCTGCATACATATCCCTTAATGGGAATCAGAGCATTTGTAGCTCGGATCTAAAGGGAGCTATGGTTTTGTTTGGTTTGAGGGGGAAAGAAATTTGCTCGGCAAGGATGAGACCTTGTGCCTACGTATTCTCAAAAGGATGTTGAGAAAGTCAGAGCAATCGTAGTTCCCACTTATGCTAGTGGAAGCAACGGGATGTTATTAAGAGACAAAGATAAATGTCATCTTAATGAAAAATGTATCTAATTTATTTCATCACTTACATTTTGAAGGGTTGATTGATTGAATCTTTCATCGTAAGTTATAGGTGTTTTGCTTGAGTATACAAGCGTTACCACTTACGAGTTAAGAAAGATGTTTGAAAAAGATGATTGAATCTTTTAATTGTAAGCATTGGGTGTTTTGCTTGAGTGTACAAGCGTTACCACTTACGATTAAGAGATGTTTTTGTTTGAAAAGTGTTTGAAAAAGATTTGAGTATGTGATGTGATAGATGAGATACTTTTTCCATAGAGATGATAAATGTCTAAATCTCGAGGAGAAATTGATTGGATTAGGGGGATGCTTTTAAGAAGCCCATGGGTCCTTGTATTGTAAGCCCAAGAGGAGGCATTCCGAGGGTTATCGAGGGTCCTTGTATTGTTAGCCCAAGAGAAGGCATTCCGAGGGTCATCGAGGATCCTTGTATGAAGCTCAAGAGGAAGCTATAGGGTATGGCTGGCTTTGGCTTTAAGAGTGGTTTCACTGGGAAACCATCCTCTTAGGATTGAAGAGTGATTTCACCGGGAAATCATACTCTCAGGGTTCTATCCTAGCGCGGTTGATTCTTTATATTGGAAGCCCAATAGGAGGTTGTTAAGAGATTTCCTGGTCTCTTTCTTGTTTGATGCCCAAGAGAAGGCTAAACTCAATGAGGAGTTCTTTTGAACGAAGCCCAAGGGGAGGTTGACTCAACAGGGGAGTGTTGTCTTATATGAAGCCTAAGCGGAGGCTAAACTCAGATGAGTTTTCTTATATGAAGCCTAAGAGGAGGCTAACTCAGATGAATGAGTTATCTTGTACAAAGCCCAAGAGGAGGCTAAAGGGGAACCTAGTTGTTAGGCTAGTTGTTATGTTATAACTGAATAGTTATATGAACAAGCGTATGATGTGTATTCACAGGAGTTTATGAAGGAAATATAAACAAGTGTATAAAACGAGCGTTTAAAGCTAGTGTAACTTGATTATTTACGAGTTTGAATATGTACAAGGAAATGAATATGTACACGAAGGGATGTTTATGTACAAGGAAATGAATATGTACATAGGAGGGTTGGGACTTACACCTTAAGGGAGGCCCAGAGGTTTAAGAGCAGTTTCACTGGGAATAATGCTTCTCTTAATACCAATGGATTTTGGTGTATAAACAAGCGAATGAAAACGAACGAATGAAGTTTGTTTATGCTTGGATATTTACAAAGATGATTGAATATGTACAAGGAAAGTTTTAATATGTACATAAAAAGGATTGGGACTTACACCGTGAGGGAGGCCCATGATCGATTAAGAAATTCGAGGAAAAACTGATTCGGTTTTTAACTTCAAATCGAGTCGATCATGGAAAAAAGGTGTTTAAATTTGATGAAAAGTTTTGAAAAGGTCTTGAAAATGTTTTTGAAAGATGAAATGTATTCACAAGAAGTTTGGAAACGATTCGAGTTTCAAAAGATTGAAAGAAACATCTTTGAAAAAGTACTCGAAAAGTACTTAAAATGTCTCATTTTCGGCTTAATAAAAATATAATCAAAAGAGAATATTTTTGGATTTTTTTGACATATTCATAAAATAGGTATGTTAAATGACAAGTGTGAAAAAAATCATCTCAAAATGAGAAGTTTTGATTGGGTTTTGAAAGTGTTGATGTTTGAAAAAAAAAGTGAACAAAAAACAAAAAAATTTGACAAAATGGTCTCAGGGGGATTCGACCCCTGGACCATTGGGCAAGGCAAGGCAAAGGACTAAGAGTGAGCTGGCAACCGCTGGGGCAACAATACATCCGTTCATATATCCAATTCCATGTTATTATATTATAAACAAAATATTTAAATTTGAAAATCAACAAGAACACGCGCGAATTGTTCTTCTTCTTCCTCAATCCTCATCAATCCCAGATTCTTTGTTTCTCAATGAAAATGAATGATGTAAACATCAAACTTGCATGAAATTTAACCAGGAATATGATAGTGGTGGTTAATTTCATTTATTTTTAGTTTTAAAGGATTAATTTTCCCAGAACACGAAGAACCCTAATTCCTAAAAATCAATATGAAATCGTGTATGACCATGGAATCAGGCAATTGATTGAGGGTTAACAATCAATGAGGGTGCAGAAATAAAACGGCCAAGCCATTTTTGAACTGGAAGTTAGAAATTATGAAGTTCAAAGTTCAAGTTCTTACCTCTTGAAGCTGAGATCGAATTCCTTGAAAGAGTGTTTCCAGAAGTATTATGATGATTGCTACAGCACCACTGGACCCTATGGAACGTGTGGAGATGCTATGCTTCCTTTGAAACAACCTGGATCACTCTGACCAAGTCCAACTGCAGTTCCTTGGCATAGGTTTCGAATTCGAGTTTGGAGGTGTTACAGATCAAGGATGATGATTTGTATCACTTATATGAAGCATGTGGATGATGTTCAAATGATAAAATCAAGACTAGCTCGAGCCAATTATCAGTTTGAAAGTTAAGGCAACATATACAAGTTTTGAAATTTTGAAAAGAAATTCTGATTTTCGGTGGTTCTTAAGTTTATTTTAAGTTTCACACAAGTTATATTTGATGTTTAAGACATGTTAGACACCAAGTTTCTCACAGATTTTACAAGATTTGTAAAAATGTAAAATTCTCACTTTCGAACTATAAAACTTGAAATTCAAGAAAGAAGAGTGAAGCTTGATCTTGCATAGCTTTGGTGTGGTTTGAATTTGAGGAAATGACCTCTATTTATAGGCTAAAAATTATGAATGACAAGGCATGGCTATCATTGAGAGAGCTTGCAACTTGGCTTAAGTGGTAAGATGGAATCTTTTGCATTTAATGCAAAAGTTACTTTCTTAACCATGGTTAGAAATTTCTTCTTGATCCAATCCCTTCTCAATCATTCACAACTGATATTTATCAGTTACTAGCTGCCTCTAAGTGATGACAAGGCATCTAGAAGGAGAAAAATGCAAAAATGACTTATAATTTTGAAGCATGTACATGAAATTCCATGGTTTTGGAGCTTTATGTTTCAAAATCAAAAGTATAGCTAGACAAAATGGTTTTGCAAGTTCTTGGACATTTTGGAAAGCTTGTAACAAGGGCTACAACTTTCATCTTTTGATTTTTTTTCTAATTCCAAATGGAACTATGTGAAAAATTGCCATGAAAGTAGGAAAAAACATGAAATTTCTAACACTTGAAAATTTTCTAAGTGTTGGAAATTTTGACTTTTTGTTGACTCTTCCAAATTTCTGGATTTCTTATGATCATGATGGATCATTTGAAGTATTTTGATGATTGAAAAAGTTTTGTCTTGAGAAAGTTAACCAAAAGTCAAAGTTTGACTTTTCAGTGCAGATGAAATTTCATCAGATGATCCAGAAATTGACTGATGAAAAATGTGAACTTCTGTGATGTTTTGAACCAATAAATTAGGTCAAGATGTTGCATTGAAGATATAAAGATCAATCTCCAAGCAAAAAAGTCATTTATTGAGCAAAAAGTCAGTGATTCCTTATCCTCGATACAAACCCTAATTGGTCGATCCATGATAGATCATGAGAAAAATTTGGGAATCTGAAGATCAACTGTTGATGATTGATTAAGATAGGTCAATTGAGGTGAGTGAAAACTCAAACCCTATTTGATCACCTCTTGAACAGATGAAAATTTGATGAAACCCTGATTTTGACTTCTAGAAGCCACAATCGATCAATTCTGTTCTGAACTGTTAGTGATGAAATAATGCATATGTAAGGTGGTATATTAGGTCAAAAATTGGGGTATGATAGGCTAGAACAGTGGAACTCCAACTATATTTTCCTATCTTATCAATGTCCCCAAACAAACTCAAGTACATAAAATTTACGCTATTTCATGTACTCTCGGGGAATAATAGACTCCCAAACAATAACATAATATAATTTCTTGTCTTTATTATTTTTTCTTCCTTAGTGGAATTTTCGTCCAAACCAAGGGAATCATAATGCGCTCTAAGTGTGGATAAAAAAATACATTGGCCTCTTGCACTAGGACCTTCCACCATATCTCTACCCGACATCTCCTCGCATAGAGCATTGGCTTGTTGGACCGTACCATTGACCGCCTTACCATTAATCGGAAGACCCATCAACATGTAAGCGTCCTCAAGTGTGACCGTACATTCACCTATGGGGAGATGAAATGTGTGTGTCTCGGGTCTCCACCTTTCACACAATACAAGAATAAACTTTGAATCTATCCTATAATTGGATATTTTAATAACATCCCCAAAACCGGCACGTACAAGGTATAGAGGTAGACGTAGAGTGAAGAGTGGTGATGGAAAAAACACATTTGAGGCGCCATATTTATAGGTGATTCAGTCAACAAAGGAATAAATAAGGTGGTTGGGGCCTTGCAAGCATGCAAGCCACATGTCAGAGAGGAGCCAAGTGGGATGGCGCCTCCTCTCTAAAAAGGTACATAGGCGCCATTAAACATGGATTATGGCACGCTATGTGGCAGCTAGTTGGCAAGACTATGCATGCAGATAAGGGTGGAAACTAGGTGACAGGCCTATTTATGACTAGGCCTGTAAAAATCCAAGTGGGATGGCGCCTCCCTTTTAATTTTGTACACAGGCGCCATCTTATTTGGCTTGTACATGTGATTTCAAAATTTGAATTTTGTCTCATATATTCTCATATAATCATCTTCCACCTCTATATATTTCTCACACAATCAAAAAATTTCATACAATCTAACATTTCAATCACTCAAACCTAGATAAAATGTCATCTGTACCACAATATATTATCAGTGTACATTTCAATGGTGAGACGTACAACAGTGAGGTAGCAGGTTTTTTATTCAGAAACACCGAAAATATCCAATTTTTTCTAAATAGCAATGTGAATTTTTCATATTTCAAAAAAAGACTGGATACCAAACTTCGGCGAGGTCCGACGTCACACATTTTCTACCAATGCCCTGTTTTTACTGGTGAGAACCGAGTAACATTTTACAAGGTAGTTGTTGAAGACGACGAAGACCTGCACAACATGTTTTGTAATCATGAATATTCTGGGTACGACTAGATTGAGTTGTACATTGTGTTCCACGATACAAAGAGGGTTGATCCTATGGAGGAGGAACAAGCTGAGGTGGATGTTGTTGACGAAGAGGAGGAGGATGACGAGATGCAGTTCAACAACATGGTAAACAAAGATTCAGAGTTCGATGAAGAATGCCAACTACCTCCACATGAGATCTACACACCATCTCCGTACATGACCACCCTCAATATTGGCACAGATGACTCATCATCTGATATATTCTATAACCCTCATGTGCAGTCAGATGCAAATTTAAAAGTCAAAGACAAATTTCGTTCAAAAGAAGATTGTGTGCGAGCAATAAAAAAGTTCCACATGATAAACAACTATGACTTTCATGTGGATCAAACAAATGCAGACAGATACAAAATCATATGTACTCACCCTGAGTGTAGGTTCAATCTAACTGCATCGTACAAGTTAAGGAGTGATTCCTGGGTGATAGGTTCTATGACGAAACATACTTGTGTTAATTCCACACAATCACAGGATCACCGCAAATTGAGTTATGATCTCATTTGTCAAGAAATCTTACCTCTTGTCAGCTATGATCCGTCATTGAAGGTGAAACTACCATCTTGTTGGTGCGACTGTGGAAAGTTTCAGGCCTTTCGAATGCCCTGCTCTCATGTCATTGCGGTGTGTGCACATGTTCATCAAGATGCACTACTACATCTTCTCTCATTTACAAGTTTGAGACCTTGCTCAACGTATACAACAATGCATTCGAATTGGTAGCAAAACCAGATTATTGGCCTGCGTACGAAGGGGAAGTAGTTTGGCATAACAGTCAAATGCGGAGAAATAAAACGGGTCGTCCCAAAAGCAAACGTATAACAATTGAAATGGAAGACCTTGATAAACTAGAAAGAAAGTGTGGTCTATGCAGTCAAGTCGGACACAATCGAAAAAATTGTCCCCAACGTGCTACAAGCTCGACATCCTGAAATTTGTATGGAATTTATTTGCACTTTAATATTATAACAAAACCTCTGTTTTGACTTCCTCCAACCAAATTCGAGGTTGTCTAGTTGTAAAGTTCATGGTTGTTCGCTTCCTCTGGATCCTTATAATTTCTTCACCAACTTCTATTTCTCCCTCTAACCATCGCATCAACTCTTTCTTCAATTGGTCATGGTAAATATGTGCCAAAATTTCATTTTCATCGGAGGTTTGGAGACCGAGAAAACAACGTATCCATCTCTGGTATGGATGTATGGTGATGTCATGACAGAAAAATAAGAGAGAATATGAGATGAGAAGTTGAAAAAATGTGAAGAATGAAGGAGACATGGGTGTTGTATTTATAAAAAACACAAATACACGTAGGAGCCATCTGAAATGGCTCCTACATGTAACCTACATAAGCGAGGCGCCATCTAGGATGGCTTGTCCAAGAGGAGGCGCCAACTGGAGTGGCGCCTACGTGCATTTTTCAATGCAGGAGCCATCTCAGATGACGCTTAAGTATTAATGTGTCCTGAAACTTGATTATTTGCGTAAATTTTTTTAAAACATGGTTATTTGCGGGTTTTTTTTAATACTTAGTTATTGTCAAAAAAAATTCTAATTTTGTGTGCTATGGCATTGTTTTTCTATTTTTCTCTTTCTTGTTGATACTTAGTCTAAAAGTATGCTTGGTAAGATTAAAAAAAAAACTTAGTTTTCAATTTTTCAGTTTATATTAATGAAAATATTTGTTTGATAATTTGCAGTAGGCTATGTCTTTTTTTTTATATCAGAACAATTTATGAATAATTATTGTATTTTTTATTTTAAACAATTTATTGTGTATATTATCGTTTTTTATTTGTTATCATTTTTCATTTGCGTTTTTATTATCGTTTTCATCTAATTGTTTATCAAAATATTGATGATTTTACAAAAACATTACTATCTAGGGTTTTGGAGATGTATCTCCAAAAATATTGTTGCATGTTTAAATGTAACGTACAAGTGTAAGCACATTTTTCGGAGATGTATCCCCGAGACACCATGATTTGGGGTGCGTTCGACGATACATCTTCGAAGGGTATTTTTGAGTTTTCAGGAGTTTTTCTCCTCCTTTAAGAGGTGTACAAAGAAATTCTCATTGTGTAAATATATTGATATTGTATTATTTTTTGATCCACGATAATAGATTTTTATTTTTATTGTAACTTTTCATGTTTGAGAATGAATGAGATTAATTATTATGCATTATCAGTGTAAAATTCTTTACATAGTCAGTACATCACAACCGTTTATAAATATTTATAGAATTAAAATAAAAATCAAATTTTAATTAATATTTCAAGACCACGATTCACTGGCAATGTAAAACTTCTTTAAATTGTCAATGCATATCAATTAAATTTATGAATGAATTTATTAAGTCAATATGAGTTATGAAGATTAAGCTATAATAGTGTAGAAGTTATGAAGATTAGAAAGAAGAGGGAGGTGTAATCTAAAATTAATATTTGTGTTATATAGGAGAAATATAACATAGGACACATGATAATCCATTACCACATATTTATACTTTAAAATTTAAAATTATTATCTTGGAGATTTTGTCCATAAAACTTAATAATAATTTAAAATTTTTTGACATGTTATTGAAATATATCAAGATTAATGTATTAAAAAACTTATTATATGGATTAGTTAATATTTTTTAGACAATTTTAATCTAAAACTTTATAATTAACATAAACTCAAAATATCTAACTAATTCATGCACTACGGGGGATAGAAAAATCAAGAAGGTTTTCATTGACTTGGGAGTTAGTTTAAATTTGATGTCTTTGTCCATTTACATAAAATTGAGTATTGGTATGGTTCAATATACTAGGATGATACTACAATTTGTTGATCACTCAGTTAAGCGATCATATGGAATGGTAGAAGATGTTATGGTAAAGATAGACAAATTTATTTTCCCTATTGACTTTGTTATTCTTGAAATGCCTGAAGATGAATGATTCCTCTCATTTTAGGCAGACCATTCTTGGAAACAAGACGGTGTATGATAGGCATAGAGGAATGAACAATGACTCTCAAAGTCTATGACAAAGAATTAAAAATTGATGTTCGAAATACTATGAAGTACAAAGATGATGTTGGTATAAGTCATATTGTGGAGGTGATAGATCAAGTGATTGCTTAAGGTATTTCGATAAAAATACCACAGTTACCTTTGGAACGAGTTTTTTAAATTGTGTGATAGTGCACATGTTTAATTTAGATGATAAAAGTTTATATGGTTATGTATGCTTGTGTATGTTTTTATTTGTATGCTTTCAAATCAGAAAATGTGTAGCATTGTATTTGTTTAATTAGATGGTTGTGTGCATGATATATGATAGTGATATGCATATTCAGTGTGTGTTTGTAATTAACCTAAGCCTTTTCAATGATCTAACATATTGTTTCCTCTTATGTATAAACACAACCAATATATGTTCATGTTACACTTCATCCTCTTCCTATTGGTAGGAATTTTTTTATGATATAGTGGAACTAGGAAAACTTCCCCTATTTGGTGAGACTTTAATATGTAACTGATGAGCCTTGATCAATAGTCGTGTGTAAACAATGCCGCAAAAGATATCGATGCGACCCTAAAACACATGAAACATCTAACATGTTAGCTCACACCATGGGTTGGACGCTCAATTTTGAATGGTTTATTTTAGCCCATCAAAATACAAACCCGACCGACCTAGTAAGAAGTATACATCTTGTGAGGTTTGGGTTGTTTAGTAATACAATTTAACTAGGATAATGGGCTGGATGTCTGGATTTACTTGGCCTAAAACAAAAACTCCTAAATAGATACAAACCCTTATTTCGGACACAAAACAAATTTCCAATTTCCATTTCAGTCTCATGATTTAGGATTTCATATTCTCTCATTGACATCATCACCACCGTCATCTTTGCTTCATCGTATTTACCTCATTGCGCACCACGAACTACTTCGCCGCCAACTAAGCACCACCAATGGTGTAAGTTATTCATCTTTATCTTCTCTTATCTCTCTCTCTCTCTCTCTCTCTATCTATCTATCTATCTATCTATCTATCTATCTATCTATCTATCTATCTATCTATCTATCTTTGTGTGTGTGTGTGTGTCTCACTCCCTTGGAGTTTTTGTTACTTTTACCTAGGGTTTCATGTTTGAATGCTTTATTATATTTCATTTTTGTTTGTATCACTCATGATTATTGTCTCATGTCAATGCTTGTAAATTATTTTATTTTATAAAGTCTTTGCTTGAAATGAAATTTATTTGTTATAAGATTAATAGGTTTGGCATAAGGATAACGAGAAATGTTCAAATCACAGAAGTTCATTGATTTTATTTTTTTATTAAACATTCGTTTAAGTTCATGCTACAAGTCTTCTCCATGTATCTTCAAGAGTTGAAATTTCAAGTTTAATTTCATCTTATTTATCTTCTCTATGTAAACATTTGTTTTAGTTTAACTTTATCTTATATTATGTTTAACTTTAAAAGTTTGTTTTAGTTAAGTTCATACTATCTTATATTATGTTTGATGTGTGGAATCAATGGAGGGATGATCATCTTATAATATGTTTGATGTTAAATCAATAAGGAGTGTCCATCTTGTAATATGTTTGATAGTTGAAATCAATGGATTAAGTTCATAATATGTATAACTTTGAAAATTTTGTTGAGTTTAAGTTCATACTATCTTATAATATGTTTGATGTGTGAAGTCAACGGGGCAATGTTCATTTTATAGTATGTTTGATATAAAATCAATGCGGGGTTTTTATAATATGTTTGATATTTGAAAACAATGGATTATGTTCATATCATGTTTAATATTGAAATTTTGTTTGAATTTATGTTCATAATATCTTATAACATGTTTGATGTGTGAAAATAATGTGGAAATGTTGATCTTGTAATATTTTTATGTGAAATCAACCCGGGGGTTGCTCTTCTTATAATATGTTTGATGTTTAAAATTAATGAATTAAGTTCATAATAGGTTCAAATTTGAAAATTTATTTGAGTTTAAGTTTATAATATCTGATAACATGTTTGATATGTGATATTTGATTAGTTCATAATATCTCATAATCTCTTATAATTTGATGTTTGATGTATTTAATATTATAATAACTTATATTGTATTTTTCTTGCTAATTCCTTTAACTTTATTTTATTGAAAAATTATAACATGGAGAAGGAAGCTTGTATGGAGCAGGAAATGGTAGCTTGTTTGGAGTTGAAAGTGTTAGTTTGCAATGAGTGAGTTAAGGTATGTTTGTATGTTTAAAAGTGTAAATGACATGATATAGAAATAGTGGGTATTGATGTTAGGTGGTTTTCTTAAGTTCAATTTATCATGTTCATAACAACAACAAGCAAGAAGTAACAAGCTATCTTAGATACATGATAATTGTTATTTGTTTTTGTTAAAGTATGTAGTGTAGTGTGCATGCTTGAAATAATTTTCTTTCAAATTAGAAAATTTATGTCCGTGTATGACATTTATGGTAGTTTTTTAAAGTATGTGGCAATGTGCATGTTTAATTTAGATGATATAAATTTATATGGTTATGTATTCTTGTTTATGTTTGTATTTGTATGCTTTCAAATAAAGAAATTTATGTATGTGGTCTGTTTTTTTTTATAAAAAATATTAGGTGGCAATGTGTATGTTTGAAACAGTCTGCTTTTAGATCACAAATTGTATGCTTGTGTATGTCACATTGGTTGTTTTTTAAAGTATGTGATAGTGTGCATATTTGATTTAAATGATATGAAATTTATATGGTTGTGTATGCTTGCGTATGTTTGTATTTCAAATTAGAAATTGTATGGTAGTGTGTTTGTTTAATTTAGGTGGTTGTGTGTATGATAGATGATAGTGATATGCATACACCTTATACAATGTGTGTTTGTAATTTACCTGAACCTTTTAAGTGATGAAGGAATATTGTTTTCCCTTTTGAACAACCAGAACCAACAGCTGATGGTGTTGAACTTCCTCCCTTTCCCGGTGGTAGGAAAAAAACTTAATGCTAGTGGAACTAAGAAAACTTCCTCTGCTTGGCCAGACTTTAACATGTTATCTGATGAGCCATAACTAATAGCCACATGTAAATATTGTGATAAAAGATACCACTGTGACCTTAAACCACATTGAACATCTAACATGTTAGCTCACTCGAAAGTGAATATAAAAAACCCTAACATTTTACTGAAAGACACCACACAAAAAAACTTTGTAAGTACGGAGGATGATTTTTTTAGATTCAAGAAGTCAAAGGTTCAATGCTCAATCATGTTGGAAAGATATTAATACGTTTGTTATTATTGGTGAGCATTTCTTTAGAGTTGTTGAGGGTGGGGTTTTAAGCAACTATGTCAACAATTACAACATCATATGATTATCTATTCAAAGAGGACTGTTGATAGGGATTATTTTCATCTTTATCAAGCTGAAAAGTTTAAACTTAAAGCGCTTTTTAAATTTGATTGTGCTAGGGTTGAACTAACCATTGATTATTGGACTTCCATTTAAAATCTTAGTTATATGGCCACAACTCCACACTTTATTGAAAATACATGTAACTATCATAAAAAGATTATTTGTTTCTATTTAGTTCCAAATCACAAGGGCGACACCATTGACAAAAAAATGGAGGATGTTTTGAAGAATGGATGCTTAGGAAAGTGTCAACAATTACCCTTAACATAATGTAATGATATGGTTGTGTCTTATTTGGAAAAAAAATACTTAAGAACAAGAACTTTTTAATGCGTTTTTTTTTTGCATATGAAATATGATTCTCATATCTTAAACTTGGTAGTGACATATGGACGAAGAGATCATGAACTTCCTATTGAAAGTGTTCGCGATAATGTTAGATTTGTGAGGTATTCGCCACAAAGAGATTTAAATTTTGAGGAGTGTATAAAAATTTAAGCGATAACACGTAAAAGAAAACTTTGCCTTGATGTTTATTCAAGGTGGAATTCCACTTACTTGATGTTGGATGCGGTTGAAAAGTTCCAAGAAGCATTTAAAAATTTAGAGGATGAGGCTCATGGGTACATGGAGTTTTTTGGCCTTTCTGGTCCTCCTTGTTCTATTAATTGAGAAAAAGCTAAGATTTTCGTAATTGAGAAATATCCTTACATTCAACATTTCATAACTTGTCTTCCATTTTATATGAGCTTCAAGAAGCATCTTTGAACGTGAATACCTATATGTCTCTAATGGTTTCAAGTAAGAAGGTTAAATATAATAAATACTTAGGGGATGTTGAAAAAGTGAATCATTTCTTTATTTTGGAGTGGTCTTTGACCCTAGTTTTAAATTTGGTTATATTGAGTAGTCTTTCAATGACATGTATGGGGTTGATAGTGAACTTGCTAAGAAAATGTTGAACGTGTAAAATAAAGTCTATTTAAAGAATACAATTGGTATAAATCTGAGCATGATACAAATGTTGGGGCTGCTCTCTTAGATGTACCATCCGAGAGCACTTCACTTGGAGAAACATGTACCCAAACTATAAAACCAACACTTTTACAAGGGTTGATACTTTTAAACAACACTTGAAGGAGGAAGACTAAATTAATAATCAAAATGAATTAGATAAGTACTCAGGTGACTTAATTGGTAATTCAGATCTATAAAAATTTTAAGACAGAACAATATTGGGCCAGAAACAAGCTGAAGAAGCAATAATTAACATCAATTTCAGTGAGACAGATCAACAAGAAGGCGTCCTTGAAAAAGAAGAAGAGCAAGAACAAGATCATTCATTCAATTCAATTCAAAAAATTTATACTCCCTCTGTTTCAAAATGAACGTCGTTTTGGAGAAAAAAATTGTTTTAAAATGAGTGTCATTCTCATTTTTCAATGAAGAAATGACTACTACTTTTTCAATTTTGCCCTTTAATTATTGTTCAATATACCATTTTTAATATATTAATCAGATTAATATATTAAAAGTGCAATGTTTTATGACACTATCATTGTATTCTTTAAATTATGTGTAAAAATCTTAAACGACACTCATTTTAAAACGGAGAGAGTATGTAATATAGTTGTAATATATTTCAATAATAAATCATGGCTAGCATCGTTAACAATGTATATTAATTGAAGTTGAGTTTAAAATGAAATTTAATTTTTTTCTCATATTTTTGTTACATAAATATTTGGTTAGATGAACGCTATCAAGTTGATATTTTGTCAGCATTTCGAAACTAATTTATTTACTTCAATTGAACAATTATTGTTATGTAAAGTTTCATCTTTATTAGTCTAAAATGTGATGAAATCCAGGTATGATAATTTATAGGTTTGCAAATGTACTCTAATTATAGTTTGGTTAAATATGCTTTTTTCCTTAATTAATGGTAAGGTTTTAATTTAGTCTCATATTTAATTTACTAACTCACTATTTAAGTTGTCATGCTACATAAACACAACTTAACTATTTTTTAGAAAATATAACAAAAGGGATTAATAATGATAGTGAGACTAATTTTAAAGGATCGAAGTATAATATTTTTGTAGCGAAACATCAAATTAAATTAAGGGATTTGATAACTAATTATGAGCAAGTTTGTTTCAATTCTAGAAAAATGATTTTTTTTATATTTTAAAAAATAGATTTATGAAACCGTTTTTTAAATATTATGAGTTTTTTTTATATTTGTATTTTTTAAATTGTAAGACTAGTTTTGACCTTCTATAATATAAACATACATTATTGAATATTATAACATAGTTAAAATTACAATTTTTTAAAAAAATTGTAATTTAAAAACAATTTTTATGAAAATCATTTGAAATAACTTCAAAATTAAGTGATTTTTTAAATTTTTTATGTCAATTTTTTTCGTTAAAATGATGAATCATTTAAAATAACATTTTAAGAATAACTATTTAAACAAAATTTTCATTTAGAACATTTATAAAAAATTCTTTGTAAATTTTTTTAACACAAAATAATATTATATTAAAAAATTATTTTTAAAAAAATTAAAAAAAAAGACCCATAAAGATTTATTTTCTAACCCATTCAAACAAATTTAGTGTGTGTAAATATCTAGTTTGTAACTTCATCTTTATTATGAAAAAAAAACTAAATAGACGGAGTTATTCAATGAAGTTTTAAACTTATTTTAAATAAACATAAAAAACAATGCAATAATTCACTAATATTGCATAAACACTCATTCTCATAAATGAGCATAAACAACACTTTTTGAAGGATTCTTCGAAATTAAAAATTTACGGAGTCTATGAGATTATTGGGAGTTTAAATGAAAATATTTTTCCTTTTATTTATCCCACAAAATTTTCTAATATAAGAAATTTAAATTTGTAATTTTAAAGAGTTTTAAAAGATTTATGTAAATTTTTAAATATATTTTATTTTATTATAGTATTTAAAAAATTCAAAATATTGTAATAACAAAAAATATTTTATTATTTTATACAAAATTATATTTTCAAAATATATTAAATACTTTTTATTATTTTCTTCATTTTTCAAAAGCTTTCTTTTCTTTTTTCCCCCAAATCGCAAACAAAAACTAAATATATTTTGAATTTATTATCCTTTATAATTTGTATCTTAATCTTAGGATTGACACTACAAAAAATATTCCCAGTTGCGATGTGAAATTCATGTCACAATTTAAAATATCATGTCACAATAGTTAAATAGCGACGTGATCAATCATGTGACTAGGGAGTGGGTGGCAAACCTGTTGCAACGTATTTTTTATGTCACAAAATTGTAATGTGAAAATCACGTCACAACTAGTTTAATATATAAGTCAAGGTATGTCAGTGTGAGCAGAAGGTGCAGGTGGAAAGTGAATTAGAGCACCTTTATCTGCCACGTGATTCACTAAGTTGTGAGGTAAAAATTAAGTCGCAACTTAATTTAATTTAATATCACCATTCCCTAATTCTTTATAGTTTGGGTACATGTTTCTCAAGGGTTGGCCAGATGAACCCTCTCCTAAGCAATCAATCCACAACTAGGGTTTTGATTCTCTCAAGTCAAAGATGGTTTCTATTGACTCAAGTGATCATCGTACCTCCTCATATGTCTCAAGGTATCACCATATCAAGTTTCAAGCCTCACAACTCAAGTTTGCTCAATCAATTGCTCAGATGGTTGAAAATCAATTGCATTGGACAAAAAGTCAATTGTGGTCAACATACAGTCAAACTTCATCATTTTTGGTCAACATCAAGATTTTGAAGTCACATTCATCATTTGATCAAGGGTTGATCATGATTCATCAAGAAAACTCAAGATTTGATCAAAAGTCAAAGTTTCTAAATTAGGATTTTTTGACAAAAAGTCAACAGAACTTTGACTAGACATAACTTTCACATACTTTATCAGAAATTTTTCCACCAAAGCTCATTTTGAATAGAATTTAATTCTCTACAACTTCATGTCTCACAAGCTTTGGCCAAAAATGCTTCATTTGAGAGTTATGGATCAAGACATTATAGGTCCTTCTAAAAGTCAACAAAAAGTCATCTTTTTCCAAAACAGTGTACATGAACATGGAAGCTTCAATCAAGATAAAACCAAAAGGAGTGTTTATAGGACATCTTGAGATTTCTAAAAAGTCCAATAACACTTCAAAATGTTAAAAATTAAGCAAGATACAACTTGTGCAAGTTTGGGAAATTTGAAGAAGTGCGTGAATGGAAATACTTAGAAAAATCAATTTTTTTTTCAAATAGGCCTAACTTTTTGTGATCCAAACTTGTTCTTAAGATTATCCATGACTTTTAAGACCAATTACACGCCTCCTTTCATTTTATTTTATTTATTTTGGAATTTATTCATTAAAATCCAATTTTAAATAAAATACTAAAAATTAAATTAATTGATGCAAGGCTGGATATTGGTCATTCTTGAGGCCCAAGATAGTCATGATAGCTGGCCAATTTCATTCAAGACTTGATTGCACAAGATTGAGGCAAATTTGGAAACTTTTGATACAAATTTGAATGATTGAAAAATCAAATATCTTTTCATCATTGCCATATATTTTCTTCACATCTCTTGACCTAATATGCTTCTATTATATATACACAAGATTTCCATATGCCAATGACATGATTTGGCAGCATCAAGAACCCTAGAGAAACTTGAAAATTTGGTTCCATACAAGAAACTTGCAGACCATGTTTCGCTTCAATTCAAGCCATTTTAAGCATTCCATTAGCTTCCTGGTGATCCCTTGATCCGTTCCAGCCACTTACAATCTATCAAAACATCCAGAATCCATAAATTACGATCACGGTTTGCACACCTATTTTCAAAATCGATTTCAAAGATTCATGCATGTTTAACATAATTTGATTGCATATTTGTGTTCATGATGTTGTTTCGAAGTTATCTGGATCGTCTGATTGATTTTTAAGTGTAGGTGTCGCACCCCAAAATTTACCCTCCTTTCCATAATCTCCTTTTGGAATATTTGTTCGTGATCCTGTCTCTTGTACCCACCCAATTTATTTGAAGCGAATAATTCGTCAAGGTACGATAATTGTGTTTGATGCAAATCCATCCGAATTTCAGTTCACAGTTGTAAATTTTCTCAAGCCCAAAAGGAAGTTCAAATTCTCGGGCCAATTGGGATGTTGGTCTATTGTTTTAGCAGGTTGATCACGAATTGGAGTTCAAAGGAAATTTTGAATTCTATTTGTGAAACAAGGCAAAATAGAATTATCGGATTTTTACAACAACTCGAATGTTCAAGATTATAAGTTCGAATTTTAAGTCTTAAATTTACACCAACATTGGCAAGTTGAATTTGGAGCACTTTTCAAATACGAGCTTCATTCAAATGTTCTGAACACACTACGAGAATTCTTGCAAGCTTTGGAAAATTTTGCCGGGATTTGTTTCATTCAAAGTTTCGCTACGAGAATAAGTTTATCAATGATTCCAAGTTATTACAAGCATAGAATGTTGGTTTTGCAATTCAAGGATCAAAAGAAATATTCTAAACCAAACTTGCTTTCATTCAAATTACCAAAATTGTGATACAAGAATGTTACAAATTGAAGTATACAAGTGCATAAAGTGTTGAAACTTCTTACAATTGCAATTCTAATTTTACGTTACAATTCGAAATTCCTAAGAATTGATGCCTAAATACAAAGAATTTGTTGAGTGTTCCATCTTCAAGCTCCATGTGGCTTCACTTTTGCAAGCTTGTTCCTTCGCCATTTCCTCTCCAAGTATGCCAATTCGTCACATGAAACAAGAAACAAAATCAGTTAGTAAGCATAAATGAAACGAAACGAAATTATAAGAAAAACTGTGTTCCAAGGGTCATCATTAGGTGTTGGCGGGAATCAGGTTTTAAAACGCCAAGCCTCATAATCTTGAAGATTAATCATTGGCGTTTGACTTGCTTGCAAATCACGGGCGGACCCGGTTCACAAGCAAGCGTGACGGACAGCAAGTATACACCAATTCACAGTACGTTTCCAGCAAGGCAACAAGGGTATTATCTATCAGTTCAGCATAACAATAGCAAACATAGAGGCAACAAGCAATATTTCGATTCCCACAAGCAAGCAAGCATCAATTTATCCAATGGTTTAAAACCTCAAAGGCAACGGGCAGCAGATATCAGCATACATAGTTATCATAACTAAGGCAGCAGGGACAATCTAGAGAGTAAGAAAGAAAAGAGGTAAGAGCATAGCAAGCCTCAAAAGTCAGCACAGCATATCAAGCAACATAGCAGCCAGCACCATAAGCCTCAAAAGTCAGCCCAAAAGTACAAGAAATCATCACAAAAGCAAAGCTACCAGCAAGTACATCAGGCCAGCATACAGACGTGGGAAGTTGAGAAAGAAAATAAGCCAAAAAAGTCAAGAGTTCAGAGCAGAGCAGAGCAGGACATCATTAAAGCATGGTTCTTAAACCAATAATGCAAGCAACAGGGACATGCTAAGAAAAAGGTGATATCTGTTCAGGATATGGAAAAAAGAGGAGAAAAACTCTGGAGATATACAACACAACCAGCAGAGAGAAAGGGAGGGGAGTTCATTATTTTCAGAACAAAAAAACCAAAGACCAAGAGTTAACATCTGTTCTACATTCCAAAGCCAAACCAAAAAATCAAAACCAAAGACCAAGAGTTAACATCTGTCCTTGACACCCTTTCCATAACCAAAAATCAAAACCAAAGACCAAGAGTTAACATCTGTTCTACATCCTAAACCAAACCAGAAAACTCAAAGAAAAACACAGTTCATTGTTTCTAGAAAAAGTGTAGTATCAAATTCATCATTCCCAACCTAAACCGAAATACAGGACACGGTGAGGAGAGACAGTTCAAGAACACAGATCAAGAATTGAAACCAACACAAAGATAAACCCAAGCCAGCATAGCATTCAATACCAAAAACCAAAACAGTCAGAAAACCTAGCAAACATAACACATCATTTTCCCTAACCGACGACCTTCAGACTACATATTTCTCAGAAATCATACATTCTGAAATCGAGAAAGAAGAAGAGGAGTTCTAGAAAGATAATACCAGGTTTCGACAAGGAGGATGCGACCGATGTCACCGTCCTCCACGTTTTTTCCTTCTTTTTCCGCATTACACCGTCACTGTCACCGATTGAACCTAGGTTTCCAAACCCCTTTCAGTTTCCCATCAACAATCTGTCAAAGCAAACCAACGATCAGAAATCGAAAATCACATTATCAGAAACCAGAACAAACATAAATCAAACAATCAGGAATCGGAATCGGTGCATGCAGCGAGATCGAGAGAAGTGAGGAATGCAATCGACGGCGGCGAAGACGGTGAGAATCGCGTGAGAGAGAGAGCCACGATGAATCGGTGAGATGAACGATCGCGGCCATGGCGAGAGGGAAATCGGAGCCGTCGCGGTCCGTGAGAGAGCGTTTCGGCGAGGGAGATTGAGAGGGAGAGAGAACAGTGAGAGAGGTGAGAAACACGGGCAAGAGAGAAAACAGAGTTTATGTTTTTTTAATTTTCCTATTTCATTTTTCTTTTTAAAATAAAAATAATTTTATTTATTTTATTGGTTTTTTATAATGGGGTGTTTGGTGGTGACAAGTGTCACCACCTTGCTTTTTAAAAAATAAAAAAATTCTTTTTCTTTTCCTTATTTGATTTTATTTGATTTTATTTTTTTCATTTTTTATTTTGGTGTGTAATTTATAAAAAATGTTAATTAGAAAAGTGGGTAAAAAAATATGATAATATGTCACTTGAACCATTGGGGTATTTTCGAAGAAAAAGATCCGACGCATCCAAATCACCAGCAATACGACGATTTTTGCGGAGTATTCGAGTTCAGATGGATTTCTCTTCGCATCGTCCAGAATCACGACAATCCAGGCTATTTCTAAACTTATTCTATTTCGATTAATTTAATTCATTGCAAATAATATTTTTGTTGCGATGTACTAAATAATTATTTGATCTGATAGTTTTTGTTTGATGATTTACCGATTAAACTATTAGCCAATTTTTCATCAAATAGAAAAAATCATCTCTAATAATTATTTAAATTTCCGATTGTATTGTTTGGTATTTTGTCTGTTTATTTACTTATTCAGTATCTATTCACCAATGTACACATCGCACACAACGGAAATTAAAATCAATTCGATTTCATCTTGATTGGCTCATACGCCGATTTCTTAAAGGGTCTCATGGTTGGGGATGGGCATGGCCATCCTCACGAGATTGGTTAAAGCCCTTGTTGCTTTAATCAATCATAACCCGAAAACAACATTGGTCTATATACCAATCACCATGCACCAGGGTCTCATGGTTGGGGATAGGAGCACCTATCCTCACGAGGTTAATTAAGTCCATATACTTGATTAATCATAACCCGCTTCCATTCTCTCTCAGTACGCGCATCAGACTGCTTTCATAATTTAAAGTTCTAAAACTCGATTCAACGTCGAGTTGCTTTTCAAAAAACAATTTCATAAATACTCTACTTCTCCCTTCTCCCAGACATATGGTAGTCAGTCCAGTATCGACCCTCGACCGTATGTTTGGTGTCTTAATTGAATTAATCAACGTGAACCACGCTTCACTTCACCTTTTCTTAAACAAAAGCTTTGGGTAGAAAAAGATGATTCGGATGTTTCTGTCCACTCATCCGAGTAATTGGGGCGTTAGCCGTTGAACGCTTATGGTCCAATACTTGTCTCCCACACAAAAACAACTCAACTCACTCAAACTCTTTTTATCGCTCATACGCGATCATTCCAACTCTTTTCAGATAAAGAGGGTGCAATAGTCGTTTCAAATACGAACAAGGACTTAAGCTTTTCAAACAAACAAACAAGTCCTAGTTCAAAGCATTTGAATCGTCTAAACGCACGATTTTTCAGATAAAATCAATGCAACCAATTAAAGCCTTTTTAAGAGGAACTACAGAGTTTTGACTTTCCCATTGCACAAGGGAATATGTAGGCACACGGTTCCGAAACCGTGCCAAACTCAAAATAATAAGAAACAAATTCTGTTTTCTTTTAGCATCCATAACCTGGTAAACACACACACAAATGCGTAGATTTAAATGGGTCCCATCGAGTACGATGGATGTAAGGGGTGCTAATACCTTCCCCTTACATAACCGGCTCCCGATCCCACTTTTTGGTCTCGTAGACCGCCTTATCCGCATGTTTGGGGTTTTATCTATATTTCCCCGTTCTTTTCAGAACGAATAAAATTAGGTGGCGATTTCACTGTTTTTGAGAATTTAAAAGATTTTTGAAAATCGAGTTGCTTCAGTAGGAAAGCCATGATGCCATTGTTAGGGTTTACGAGCTCCAATTGGGGTTTCCTGATTTAGGTAAAATTGGACGAAACCAATGGCACCATCATGCTCAAGGGGTCAAATCAAATCGATTCATGGTCTCCTAAAAAATTTATTGTGCATATTTTTTATTTTTGAAAAGTTGCAAGGTTGTAGTGACACACAAAAGCGTCGGTATAGGCTTACCCACAGAAAAGTCGTGGGTAATGTCTATGTGAAATTCAAAAGCGAAGGAGATGAAGCATGCGCGCGTTTTCTGTTTAATTAATTTTCTGAAAATATTTTCAATTATATTTTATTTGTTTCATTGTTTGACAACTAAACATCACATCTTAGATGGCAAGGGAGGCACGCGTTTGACCTTAGGGGCAAATGATCGATCCTTAGCTAACCCAATTCTTTTTTGAGATTTTTGCAAAACTAACCTTTTTCTCTTATTTTCTCTATTTTTTTCATTTATTTCTTTTTCAATTAATTTTCTTTAAAATATTTTTAAAAATACCACAAAAATCACAAAAATGTTTTATTTTTAGAATTAGGTTAGAAAAATATTTATTTTATTTTTGACATGAAAAAATATTTTATTTTTATTTTAATTAATTGTTAATTAACCATTAAAATTAACTTTTAATGTATTCTCCTAATTAAAATCAATTCCAAAAAATATCAAAAAATATATTTCTTTTACAATTAGGGTTTAGATGTTATTCCCTATCCTTAAGAAATTTTACTACAATTTATTTATTTTATTTCACATTTAAATTCTAGAAATCGTTGTATAGGTTGCAAGGTTATTTTTGTAATAGCGTAGATTTACTTTTTTCGCAATTTACTTTCCACACCTCCTATTATGTATCTGCCCCAAAGTCATGTAATAGCGTAGGACATTTACTTTCCACACTTTACTTTCTGAACTCTATTATAAATTGTATATAATTGCTTAACTGTTAGTAACTAGGGTTTGCATGACAAGATTAAAATCAATCTTAGAACACCCTAATTCAAGACGAATATATTTGAATTCAACACACTCTTTCACACTTGCATCCCCTTAGGGTATCCTCTCTTGTTGCCTTACAAATAAAAATCGCCATGTCCCTCGAACGTAGGGATACCCTTAGCAAAGTTGCCTACAAATAAAATCATCACAAAGATCATAGTCCCTTGATGACCCTCGATGTTGCCTACGAATATATGATCTCGTCCTTCGGTTTTTGCCTACGAATAAGTGACGATCGTCCCTTCGAATTGCTAAGGCATCCTTATAATGTTGCCTTCAATGACCATACGATGACCCTACGATTGTCCCTTCACATCCAACGGATAGAGTTACCTACCAACTAATGGTATGGATAGTGCTATCCCAAAGGAGAAGGAAAATAACAAGAAACGACCATTCTGAGTAGGTAATAAGACTCTATTGCTTGCTCAATCAAAATACTTTTCACACCTCAACTATTTTCAAACTATTCTTCAAACAAACACTTTGTATACATTCCAACGAGAATCATTACAAAGTTAAACATTTTCCAAACAAATATTTCCAAACACTTCGTATACATTCCAACGAGAATCATTACGAAGTCAAAGTGAAATACTTTTCAAAACACACAAACACAAAAAGAAAATTTTCAAAAAGTGAGCTAAGCAATTAAGAGCCCGTAGATAACTACGAATGGAAAGGATGGTAATACCTTCCCTTTTTATAATTACCTCCCGTACTCAGAATCTAACGAAGGTCTTTTCCTGTTCTTTTCACCTTCCCTTTATTTGATAAAAGAAAAGGCAGTGGCGACTCTTGATATCCGCAACATTTGTGATAAAACGCAAAACAAACAAGTCAGTTCTCCCACCGTGTTACAGCTGCCATAATCCTCTCTACTTGACAGTCATCGAAAAGATCGCTCCGACCCCCTCCTCATCTGGAGCTATGCCCGTTAAGCGGTCCTTGGTCGACTTAACGGATAGTTTCGGGCATCAGTGCTCGGTCTGACCTAGTCATTTCAAATAGTTATATCTACGGGTCCATGTATCCAGGCCCAAAAATAGCAACCAATGAGAACTCTCCTAAGATCATTATATAAACTCTCATATATTTGAAGGCAAGGTATCACATTCTTACTCTTATAACCCTACTACTCACTATTCTTACTTTAAACAGTTACTTTCTTTAACATCGGAGTGTCTTGCAGGTACACCATCACCTCATCATCATTCATTGCTCAAAGGACCTCCATTCGCTCCGACCATCTTCAATTCTGATCACAAGTCCAGATCAGTGGTGCCGTCTGTAGGAATCTATCTTCCCCATCTTCATTCATCATTGAAAACCAGAAGATCAAAGATACTTCAAGACTTTCCAACAAGATGGATGAAAGCAATAATCATTTCCTTTCCGAAAAAAACATCCTCTCGCCTGTCCGAAAGACAAACAGGAACGCCACTCTTCCTCATCTCGAGGATCTCATAGACGATAGGGATGGTAGGACCACATCCCTCGGTTCTGATGAAGCCGACGACCAAGATCCCCTCTTAGATAACTAGAAACCCAAGAGTTAGGTAAACGATATTGTCACCATTCATCCCTCGGCACCAGTACCGACCAACATAGATCCGGATCTCGATGCAATCCTATCCACCCTCATTCATACCAACAGTCTCCTCCTCCAACAAGGTAAGCGCATCGAGGATGTGGAAAATAATTATTCCTAGTCTCCACCTTAGAGACCAAAAATGTCATTTCCCGCAGCCCCTCGCCAAGAAGACCTGCACAAAATCAAGTTCACCCCGACCGATCTTTTCCAAAAAAGAGGGAACACTCCCCTCCTCGGAAGAATCAAGGTTCTCATTCACATAAGAAGACAAAGAGAGAACCACATTTCTCCCGCAATCATTCCTTGTCTCCCAAGTCAAGACAACAAAGAGACCTCTCTCCCCGTCACAAGAGGAATAACTGTTCCATCTCCCTTTCTCCCAACCGAAGCAATGAGGAAGAGCACCATGGTCCCCTTTGTCAGGAAATCAAGGATATCCCCATTCCCTCCGACATGGAGAAACCACCTAAGCTCGGACAATACGATGGTACCACCAACACAGACGAGCATATAAATATTATCGACGCACTGCTCGATTACAGAGGCGTCCGAGGTGCCATCAAGTGTCATCTATCCCCCACGACCCTGAGAAAAGGAGCCATATCTTGGTAAAAAAGCCTCCATGATGAATCGGTCACCTCTTGGAAGCACCTGGGAATATTATTCTCCAAACACTTCACCGCATCCCGACATCACCCTAAGTCGGAGACATCCCTGGAAGCCATCGTCTAGGGGAAGGAAGAATCTCTCCGAGCCTACATTGAGAGGTTCAATAAAGAAGCCATACAAGTTTCGACCCCGAACGACGTAAAGAAAATCTCCTCGAAAGAGGATTGCTCCCTCGTAGCGATTTTGCGAAGGCCGTGGGAATTGAAACCCCATCAACACTGGATGCTTTCCTTCTGAAAGCCTAAGAATACATCCAGTATAAAGAAAAAGAAGCCGCCAACTATGCTCACAACACCCCGCATATGGAGAATGTCAAGAGCTCTAAAGGCGACGACACCTAGACATCTCGTCGAGGGGGAGAGAGGATACAGGATGAAAAACCTCGTGACTCTAGAGATCATAAGGGGCCAGTCGGTCGATTCAGCGACTATACTCCCCTCACCACATCTTGGGAACGCTTCCTTACTGACTATGCAAACGCTGAGTTCAAACATGCAGGGGTTCGTTTCCCCCGACAGACCCCGACAAAATCAGGGACCTATAAGAGCAAATACTTCAAATTCTATCGAAGTCATGGGCACATGACCGACGAATGCATCCACCTGAAGGATGCAGTTGAGATCCTAATCAGAGATGGGCACCTCAATCAGTAAAAAAAGAAATAGGTCTCGATGGAAAAAGCCCCCTCGTCCAGCAAGGTCGAGGAGGAAAAACCCAACGAGGAATCTTTCATGCCCATCGCCATGATGTATCCAGGCCAGAATACTTATTCATATCTGACCTTGATACCATCTCGACCTACTTTGCCGCTCACAGACCCTAGGAGTCTTTCTCCACGTCCCTAGTCATCTCTGGGGGAGGTTTCAATAAGAGCACCATTATATCGATAAAAAGGAGATTCGATGATCTCGTGAAAACGAGCTCAGACCTAGGTGCCACCCTGGACAAGATCCAAGGTAAGTCTCATCCGCTGGACTTCTACAAAGAACAGCTACCTGGGGGAACCCCCAATGCAAACATTCCTTTGCTCGTGCGCGCCAGAATGGAGAACTTCAGCGTAAGGAGAATTATGGTCGACCAAGGAAGTTCGACCGATATCATGTATACCCAGTTTTTCCGCACCCTACAACTCAACGAAACTCACCTCACTCCATACATTGGCTTGAATCTACTGGGATTTAACGGATCCACCGCAAAACCTTTGGGATACATAGAGTTGATCGTGACATTTGGCACCGGGGAGACGGGTAGGTCAATCAAAACCCAATTTCTGGTCGTCGATTGCCCTTCCCTTTATCAATGCATTTTTGGTTGTCCCACTCTTGTTGAATTGATAGCACTACCATCTACAGTCCACTTGAAGATGAAATACTACACGGAAAACAGACAAGTGACAACGCTGCATGGGGCGATGGCGAAAGCAATCCCCGGAGAAAACTGAGGCTGCCGAGCAGGCTGTTAGGGACCTTTTAGAGGCCAAATTTATTTCGAAAGCTCAGTATACCACTTGGCTGTCGAATACTGTACTTGTCAAAAAGAATAATGGAAAATTGCACATTTGTATTGATTACTCCGATCTTAATAAGGCATGTCCCAAGGACGCCTACCCACTACCTAACATAGATAAACTTGTTGATAATTCTGCAGGTTTTAAATTACTTTCGTTCATGGACGCTTACTCTGGTTACAACCAGATTCCCATGGCTAAAACGGATAAAAAAATACACGGCCTTCATGATCGAATCAGGCAATTATTACTACAATGTGATGCCCTTCGGTCTGAAAAACGCCGATGCGATATACTAACGAATGATGAAATGGTTTTTAAGGGTGAAATCGGGGAAATGCTCAAGGTGTACATGGACGACATGATCGTAAAATCCCAAGAGGAAGTCGATCATGCCCTACACCTCAAGAAAGTCTTCGATAAAGCCAAGAGCATCAAAATGAGATTCAACCCCAAAAAATGCACCTTTGGAGTCCGGGCAGGGAAATTCCTCGAGTTCTACCTCACCGAGTGGGGCATAGAAGCAAATCCTGACAAATGTCGAGAATTATCAGAACTACCCACTCCCAACTCCAAAACATCTATTCATACCTTGAACGGGATGCTCACCTCGTTATCACGATTCATTGCAAGGTCAACACAACACACACTCTCATTCTTCAAATTGATGAGGAAAGAGATTGCGTTCAACTGGACCAAGGAATGCAAATAATCCCTCCTTCATCTCAAGCGAATGTTGTCCCAACCTTCTATATTATCTCGACCAAATAAGGAGGAGATATTATACCTCTATTTGGCCGTAATACCCGAGTCCGTTAGCACGGCCCTCACCGGAGAAACCCCAGAAGAGAAAAATCTGATCTATTTCACGATCAAAGCCCCGCAGGGGCCCGAAATAAGATACCAACAAATCGAAAAGATAACCCTCGCGCTAATCAACGCGGCAAGATGACTTTGACACTACTTCCTAGCACATACCATTGTAGTTCGGACAGATCAATCCATAAAGCAAATACTAGGTCGACTATATATGGTCGGGTGGATGCTCAAATTGTCCTTGGAATTATCCGAGTTCTACATCAGGTACGAAAGCAGAAAGGCCCTCAAAGCCCAAGATCTAGCTAATTTCGTGGCAGAAATGATCTTCCAAGTGTCCCACAACGGGATTGAAAAATGGACGATATTTATCGACGGTGACTCTAGCTCGACCAAAAATGGAGTGGGCATAATTTTGGAAAACAAAGAAGGGATCATCGTTGAGGTATCCCTCACCCTCTCATTCCCTACGTCCAACAACCAAGTGGAGTACGAAGCCTTCCTTGCTGGTCTCCATCTTGCCAAAGACATGGGATCCAAAGAGATCAAAATTCTCACAGACTTATAACTCGTGGTCTCCCAAGTCCGAGGCGAGTATTAGGTTAAGAACGACCAACTAGCCAAATAATGGCCCCTCGTCCAAGACTATTTGAAGAGTTTCCCCTCTATTGACGTGTAACATATTCCTCGAGAACATAATGCTTGAGCGGACGTTCTATCCAAACTCGCCAGCACAAAGACAAAAGGAGGAAACAAGCCAGTGATCTAGGAAATACTCCCACGACCGAGCATTGAGAAAAGACACCCAGGTGTCAATGTTCTCGTTATCAAAGAGAGCGTCTCCTGGATGACACCTCATTAGACGTAGAGCCTGCTCATATGTCATCATCAAGGACAAACTATACAGAAGAGGATTCTCCATCTCCCTCCTCAAATGCGATGAAGAAGAATAATACCCCATATATTAAAGGAAATACATGAAGGCATCACCACCAAACACCTAGGAGGTAAATCACTCGTCAGGAAAGCTCTCAGGGAAGGGTATTATTGGTCGACCATGCAACTCGACGCCAAGGAGCACGTAAAGAAATGTGATAAATGTCAACGACACAGACGCATGCACCTAGCTCCCTTGAGCAAAATCAAGTCACTCTCCTTCCCTTAGCCCTTCTCGTGGTGGGGACTAGATATCCTTGGCCCATTTGTCATGAGGGCCAATCAGAACAAATACTTGATAGTAGGCGTCGGTTACTTCACCAAATGGATTGAGGCCGAAGCATTGGCCAAAATCACCGCTCCAAAAATCCTATGCTTTTATAAGAGAAACATACTCACCCGATTCAACATACCTCAAGCCATAGTCACCAAAAACAGGACATAATTCACCAATAGAAACTTCCAAGAATCCTTCACTCACTTGGGAACCGTGCAACACTTAGCTTCCGTTGAACACCCGCTAACTAACGGGCAAGCAGAATCTGCAAACAAAGTCATATTGTGCGGGCTTAGACGAAGATTGGACGAATTGAAGAAGAGGTGGGTCGAAGAGCTACACAACATGCTCTAGGCCTTTTGAACTACTCCCCATTCATCCACTGGGGAGACCCCATTTCGGTTAGCATATGGAACCGAGGCCGTCATTCCAGTAGAGATCGTCGAGCCATCAAGGAGAATCGAATCTCTGCTCGACGAGGAAATGAACGACCAATCTTTAAGAGAGGAACTCGACCTGGTTGAAGAGATAAGAACGGGGGAACCCTGAGAGAAGCCTCACTCAAACAAAGAATATCCCTCATTTAAGATGCCAGGGTTATTCCATGCGAATTCGACGTTGGAAGCCTACTCCTCAAACGAAACCTTAAGAGCTCCACCGAAGGAAAGCTCGCAGCTAATTGGGAAGATCCATATCGTGTCTATGCCAAATCGTGAACGGGGGCTTACTACCTAGAAAATATTCAAGGGGAACAACTTGCTCGATCATGGAACACCGAAAAACTTAAACAATATTATAGCTAAAACACACACACACGGTCGACACGCCTCTGGAAACTACCCAGACGACCATAGCTCGACATCAAACACACACCTCGGTACCAACGATGTGCAATATTATGGAATTAAAAAGATACTCGCTCTATTTACATAATGAGCTAGATCTTCGCCTCAACACAAGGGACTCAAATGAGCCCCCCTTGTCTAAGTACCTCACCCGGTAGAACACCCAGCTCATGATGGGACGTTCGCACCATCGATTTCAGGTCTTTAATCAAGACTTGATTTTTGGACCAAGCCCAGTAAGCAAACTGCCCCGTTTGACTAGTCTCCCCATACTAGAAAAAGAATATATCAAACTATCATACCCCTAATAATGAGTATCACAAGCATACAATAAATAATAATCAGAAATTACTAAATTACATTGTCGACCTCAAGGGCCGAATTTGTCTTGGAGTTACAAAAGGGACTCCACCCCAACAAAATATAACATCAAAACGACCTCAAAGGTCGAAATTATCCTTATATAAAACAGGCCTTTCCCGAACAAACATGATACGTCCAAAAAAATAAGAAACATAACACGCACACCAGAATCACTCGACGGGTTGACCAGGAGCTTCTCCAAGAGTTATCTCCGGGGGAGTATCTTCCACTACCAGGAAAAAGGGTATCTTTATATCATTTCCCTAGAAAAAATAATGAACCCCCCATTCCAACGATCCCTAGATCCTCACCCGGGTTTAGAACACATATATGGGCCACGACATTATCAAAAATCGTTGTCGAAGCAAACACAACGTCATCGTAAGCTTGATGCACCATGTAACACGATGGGAGAACTGACTTGTTTGTTTTTTGTTTTATCACAAATGTTGCGGTTAGCAAGAGTCGCCACCGGATTTTCTTTTATCCAATAAGGAAAGGTGAAAAGAACACGAAAGACCTTTTTTCAATTCTGAGTACGGGAGGTAATTATGAAAAGGGAAGGTGTGAGCACCCTTTCCATCCGTAGTTATCTACAAACTCTTAATTGCTTAGCTCACCTTTTGAAAACTTTCTTTGTATGTGTGTGATTTGTTTGAAAATATTTTGATTTTAACTTTGTAATGATTCTTGTATCAGTCCTCAAGAATGTATACGAAGTGTTTGAAAATATTTCGAAAGTTTAACTTTGTAATGATTATCTTATGTATGTATACAAAGTGTTTATTTGAAAGTATTTTTGAAACGAGTGTGAGGTGTGAAAAGTATTTTAATTGGAGCAAGCAATTAAAAGTAACTACCCACTCAGAAGGTCATTCTTGTTTTCCTTCTCCTTTAGGATAGTGATATCCATACCATTAGTTGGTAGGTAACTCTATCCGTTGGATGTGAAGGAACAAGCGTAGGGTCATCATATGGTCATTGAAGGCAACATTGTAAGGATACCTTATCAATTCAAAGGGACGATCATCACTTATTCGTAGGCAACAATCGAGGGACGGGATCATATATTCGTAGGCAACATCGAGGGTCATTGATGGACTATGATCCTTGTGATAATTTAACCGAGGGACTTCACTAATGGTATCCCTACGTTCGAGGGACATGACCATGTTTTTCTGAAGGCAACAAGAGAGATTATCCTAGAGGTACAAGTGTGCAATTGATTCAATTCAGATATTTATCTTGATTAGGATTATCTAAATTCGTTTTAGATCTTGCCATACAAACCCTAGTTTAACATACATCTAAGCAGTTAAATATTTGCAGAAAAGTAAAGGTGCGGAAAGTAAAGGTCCTACGCTATTACATGGCCTTGAGGCAGTTACACAATAGGAGGTGCAGAAAAGTAAATGTGCGGGAAAAAGTAAATCTACGCTATTACAAAAATATCCTCGCGACCCATACATCGATTTCTAGAATTTAAACAAGAATAAAGCAATAAATAAATAAGAAAAACATTTTAAATGCTAGGAGAATGTTAAAACCTATTTACTAAAAGAAAATATTTTGAGTTTTTTAGAAATCGATTTTAATGAAGAAAACCCTAATTCTAATATAATTAGAATTTAATTAAGAAAAAAAATTAAAATGCAAAGGAAATTAAATATTTTTTGTGTCAAAAAATTAAATAAAGGTTTTATTGACCTAATTCTAAAAAGAAAATTATTTTTAGGGTGTTTTTTGATAATTTAGAAAATATTTGGAAAGAATTAAAATAAAAGAAAATAAATTAAAAATAAAAACAAGAAAAATAGGTTAGTAAAGAAAATAGTGTAAAAATAGAGGTAGCCCCTAGGGATCAAACCCAGGACCTCTGAGTCATGCGCGCGCCTCCCTTGCCAACTGAGTTATGAGGCTTATCTGTCATGGAAAGGAGATCAAAATAATATATATGAAAATAAATTTTTGAAAATTATTTTTAAAAAAAAACGCGCGGTCCTGTTCGTCGTCCTCAATTCAAATTTTCTAGAAACATTACCCACGACTTTTCCACTGGTAAAGTTATACTATTAGTGTCTTTTCGTCACTAAATCCATGCACAATTCAAAAATTAAAAACATGAATGATAAATCATATTCAGAGACATAGATCGACTGGAAATTGTCTTTTGGATCCAATGGTGCCCTTGGTTTTGGCCAGTTTTTCCTTTAACCTAATATCCCTAAATCAAAAGCTTGGAACCCTAACAATGGTGTTTCTTCGTACCTACACTTAAACTCAAATCAAACCATCTAGAAAGCTTGAAACATCATTCTACGCATAAATATACAATCGAAACATGTTTATGATATCCAAATTCAAAAATTCGATTTTGAGTAAAAGGATGCAAACCGTAACATGCAATATCATGTTTTTGGGTGTTTTGATACCTTGTAATCACTACGCCAAAAACGAGTTTTGGCAGCACTACATAGACAGCGCTTATGCCAAAGCACGGCTATAGGTATCCAAAAAAAAAACTTAAATACTTTAGACAACGCTTATTAAAAGCATTGCTATAGGCCTTATCAAAGGCAGCGCTTTCTAAAGGGTATGCTTTAGACAGCGCTTTCTAAAAGCGCTGCTAAAGGTGTAACTCTAAAAGCGCTGCTAAGGGGGGGATAAGCCTAAAGCGCTGCTAAAGGTAATACCTTTACCAGCGCTTCTTGAAAGCGCTGCCTTTGTGTAACTCTAAAAGCCGCTAAAGTTAAAGCGCTAAAGGTAATACCTTTAGCAGCGCTTCTTGAAAGCGCTGCCTTTGGTTAGTTAAATAATATCTAAACCCCTAAATTTACAATCAGATTTCCAGAAACAAAAAATGAAACCCAGATTCTCTGTTCATCTTCTTCTCCACTCGTCTCCTCCCATTCAAGCTCTCTTCATCCTCTCAACACTCACAAACCTGTCTACACTCCTTCCATTAGCCCACTTCATCCTCACGCCCAAACTCCCCCTGTCTCTCTCCATTACTCCCTTTGTTCCGTCATCTCTCAAACCCTCCTCTCAACCGCTTCATCTTCATCGTTACCAACCACCACCGAGAACCTTCACTTCCATCTCACAACTACCTCTGTCTCTGTGTTCCACGATCATTGTCTCTCTGTCACTCTCGTTTCCTTCACACTACTTAACCTTCCACTGGAAAGCACCTCTACCTCCTGTCACCTTCCGTTCCTCTTCACGAATCACCAATAAAATCCTTCTCACTTTCATAACAACCTTCGACCCTTCCCTACTTCACTGCCCACCACCATCAATCGTCAACCGTCTCCATCCACTGTTCATCCCTTCGTCGTCCTCTCACCATTACCCTCCACCTTGCATCAACGGCACAATCACCAACACCTTCGAGTCTTCGGCCCACGGCTAATTCATTTTTTCAATCCAAGTAAGTGTTCCTATCATTAAGGCCCGTGCTTCTGTAATTGTTGCTTTTGGTGTGCATCGTGACTAGAGTGTTTAGTTAAATGTAGGTGATTTATGAGTTGAGATTTTCTAGATTCTGTGAGTTTTGTTATCAAACATTATCATATGCAGTGTTGTCGTTGGTTAATTATGAAAGTTGTTATTGAATTGTTGTTGAAGATTATTAGTAAAGTCATTAAGAAATTTGTTGGTTTTGTGATGATAATGAAAATAATTTTGGGTTTATCTGAATTTGATTCTTGATTAGTGTGTTGTTTCTTAATTAGATATTGACGCTAAGGTATTAATATTGAATTTATAAGTTTGTGATTGTTGGTATCTCTTTGTTTGTGAGAGAATGATATTTGTTAGTTTCGATGAAGGTTTGATATCGATGTCGCGTTTATTCGCGTATGATATAATCGAGAAACTATAGGGGAAGCTTTATGGTCATTTTATTTCGAGGCGAATTTGAACGAGAATTTTGGTCATGACCTTGCTTTTATTGCTATTCTCAAATAAAGTTTAAACCGTGTTAATTTTGTTTGAAACTCGGATGATAGCATCACTTTGTCAATTTTAACTGTGAATAAAGATTGATATTTATGCTTAGTTTCGATGAAGGTTTAATATCACCACATTTATTCACGTGGGATGTAACCGAGAAACCATTTGGGCAGCCGGTTTACTTTGTATAGTTGCTTTGAATTCGAATTGAAAAGTACAATTTACTTGGTTTGTTCCTCCGCGTACGAAACCCCAGCCGTTCTTCTTGAAATCTCTGTTGTTCGTCTTCTCCAACCGTTCTTCTCCAACTCGTCTCCTCCCAGAAGTCGCTCTCTCCTGTTCGTCTTCTCCAACCGTGGTTCTTCCATTGAAGCTCGCACAACACCTCCACTACAGTTCAAGAATCTCCACGCGGTAATATATTTCACATTGAATCTTCTTTAATGCTTACTGTAGAGTGTCTGAGAATTATTCATTATTTTTAAAATCTGATTTGAATGATTAACTCTTACTAGAATATTAAGTTTTCCTTTAAATAGTAATTAGGTCCCCATTTAGAAACTGTTTGTCTAGAATTGGCTAATCCTAGTCCAACTCCAAGTGCAACACTAACACTAGAGTGGGAATAAGTACTATTAGAATGAAATTGGATTACATACAAAGAGAGGCCTATTTGTATGGTTAATAAAGCAGTAATTAACTAACTAACCAAAAGTGAAAATTTTGCTTTTAGCATAAAGCAAAATTGCTTTATGCTTTGTAATTTGAATTTGAATTTGAATTTCATAGTCAAGTAACACTTTGATTTTATTAGTTCATAATTGATTTTCCTAATTAGTGTTTTTGTTTAACATACGTAATAGTTAAAACCATGGATAAAAAATGGATGTGTGCCGATCGATTGCCAAAAGAGTACGAGAATGGGGTATTAGAGTTCGTTAAGTTTGCTGTTGAACACACTGAAGACCCGAATAGAATGAAATTTCCTTGCTTGGGTTGTTGTTATGTGGGTCGGGTTGACGCAGATGGATTAAAATCGCATTTACTGATGCATGGAATTGATCGAAGTTATACGTGTTGGATATTTCATGGTGAGAAAAGCATCGAGAATGTTGAACCGGGGGTGAAAAGTAGTGCGACCTATGTTTCAGACGATAATGCCACGGATACATATGATTATGATTGAGTCGAAGAGATTGCAGAAGCACTTGAAGAAGATCTTCAGGATTGTCCAAAAATGTTTGAGAGGTTGGTAAGCGATGCGGAGAAACTGTTGTATAAAGATTGTCCCAAATTCACAAGATTGTCTGCGGTATTAAAATTGTACAACTTAAAGGCACGCAACGGATGGTCAGATAAAAGTTTCACAGAGTTATTAGCCCTTTTGAGAGATATGCTTCCTGAGGATAATGTTCTTCCTAATCGAACCTACGAGGCCAAAAAAATGTTGTTCTCTATTGGCATGAGCTATGAAAAGATACATGCATGAGCATACTTAGTCGAGCATTAGATGTTCGTGAGTATTCTGGTCGGGTGAGGGGTAAAGGATATGGGGTTACTCCAAGCTCCTTGAAAAAGAATAACCCAAAGACAAAATCTGCTAGCAATAAAGAACTGCAGGCAAGGTTGGATGCATTAAAAGCTGATGTTCTTGAATTGAGGAAGGAAAAAGCAAGACAGTACCAATCAGAAAGGGAATCTTCGGGTGTTAAAGAAACTAGTGACATAGCTAGTGTCAATTGTGCTCTTAAAGAAACTATTCCCGAGGTAATTTCATATATTATTTAATTAGTGTAATTTATTTAACTGACATATATACACATTAACGATGTCATATTTATTATTGATTTTAGGGCATTTCACCTTGTCAACTCTTTTTAGAGACACCAACTTATCGCATGGTTGGCAAGGGAAAAGTCCATAACACTAAGGGAGAAGTACTTCATCATAAACCGCTCCCTTCTGGATATTTGAAAGTGTCAATTGATATTGCTTTAGAGGAGGGTGCGTTATTACCAATCCCAAATGAAGTTTCGGATGCAACATTGGTGGGAGAGGCAATAGGAGCGTTTGTTGCATGGTCGTCAAGACTCGTTCGCATAGATGATGAGGTATAATTAAAACCGTTATGAACCTTTTAGTACTCAAATTTTTTACGTTCGTTTTACTTACATTTTTTTGCATGGTAATGTTAGACTCCTACAAAATCCAAACCAAAATATAAAGGGATTACACGGCCCATGGAGTCAGTGGCATCACAAAAACAGGTACAACACAATTATATGATATTTATGCTTAGATAATGTTACGTTAATTTGTCATCCTATACTAGACCACTCTAATTTTATGATATTTAGATTATTCCTGCCAAAGAGATTGAAGCTGTAAGTAGGGGTAAAGAGCCTGTAATTAACAACTTTCCCACAGAAATAAAGAGTGTTGCTAAGAGGACCGATGCTAGGAAGAAAAATACTTCACAGTATAGGTCGTGCCTTCGGACATTTATAAGCTTCACAACCATTCCGCAAGGTGGTACTTCTCTTGTACCCCTGGATGAAGGGATTTATGGTTCTCAAGGCATGACATCAATTGGTATGGAGGATTTGGACCAAGTTTTTGGACACTTGACATTAGGCATGACTGTTATCGATACATACATCAGGTATACTCCAACCAACTTTGTTTAATTAATTGCAGAATTTATTTACTCATTTCAATGAATAATTAATGTTAATGATGTTTTTATTTAAGGTTTCTGTGTGACAAGTCGATTCGCCCGGATGGATTGGAGTCCAGATTCGCTTTCATAAATCCCAACGTTGTCCACGCAGGGTTAATCATCTCAAAACCAGATGAAGTGATAGCATATGTACTCAGTTTATTTATGGCCATAAAAGATACAGAAAAATTGTTCTTTTTACCATATAATACTGGCAACAAGTAAGATTTTCATTCTAAATTTCCTCTATTATAATTTTTCGTTTTTTAACGTTGTGTAGAAAATTTCCATCTAACCTTTGTTTAATATTCTAGTGGACCTGGTTATTGGTTTCAATTAATCTTGTGAGAGAAATTGTATATTATTTGGATTCATTGGGCAATGATTGGACAACATACCCAGATATGAAGAAGACGATTGACACGTAAGTGAGATTGTTCTAAAATATTCCTGCGTATATTTAATTATTTATGTGAGATAGTTCTAAATATTCGTTATTATTTTATTATACCATTCTACAAAGTTTTCGAGCACAAAGAGGTACTCAAGTACCAAGGAGTAGAGTCAACAATATTTCTTGGATCAAAGTGGAGGTATAGATTTTCCCAATTTTGATAATATAGCGATGACACTTGATGTATATCCGTATTTTCTTTCCATGTGTAGTGTCCTCGTCAACGCAATGGTGTAGATTGTGGTTATTTTATGTTGAGGTTTTTGAAAGAAACTATTCTTTTGGACCGATTAGAGATTCCATCCACGGTATGAATTTCTAACTTAGGAATTATTTTAATATTTCTCATAAAATGACTTAGTATTTTAATTAAATCATACTATTTTATATTATTATGTAGTACTTTGATGAATTCAAGTGTGCTTGTTACTCAAAAGATCAATTGGATGAACTTATGGAGGATTGGTGCCAATTTGTTATGGAGTTGAAAGTTTTATTATAAGGTATAACTTTGAGTTTTGAGAATATAATATATGTCGTTATAGTTGTGTTGTTTTTGTTGTTATTTGGTAACTTGTATGAATTTCGATTTTTTGATTTTGTTTCAGGTAATATAGGTGCAGATCGATGTAGAAGATAGAGTTATTTTGTAAAAAAAATTTGATTTTGTTTCATTGTTGTATAAATTAATGTTGTTGTTGTGTATATTGTGCAAAAAGGATTGAAGTTGTATATTGACGTATATTGATGTTGTTATAATATTGTTTCATTGTTGTATATTGATGCATGTTGTTGTTTAAAATGTTATGTTGAAGCTATAAATTCAGTTGCAAAAATGGTGAGATATTATATTAAATGAAAAAAAAATTAAATGAAAAAAAAATTCTATTAAAAAAATTAAGGAAAAGCGCTGCTAAAGGGGGGGGGGAATAGACAACGCTTTTAATGAGAAGCGATGTCTAAAGTGATTGTAAAAAAAATATATATTAAAAAATAATAAGGAAAAGCGCTGCTAAAGGGGGGTAATAGACAACGCTTTTTAAAAGCGCTGTCTAAAGTTCAACATTAAAAGCGTTGTCTAAAGTGTAAGCGCTGCTAAAGGGGGTACCTTTAGCAGCGCTTTTTAATGAAAAGCGCTGCTAAAGGGGGTACCTATAGCAGCACCTTTGAAATTACATAAGCGTTTTCTATACCTTTAGCAGCAGAGGTTTTAGCAGCGCTTTTAAGCGCTGTTAAAGCCCTAAAAAAGCGCTGTCTATGCCCTTATTTGGCATAGTGAATGATCTGGAACGCTTCAGAGAGGATCAAGGAATGTAGTTTGAGCCTTTGTTTGGTCTGAATCGAGCAAGAACCTTGGCTGCAAGTTGCTTCTTCTCCATGGTTTTTCAAGCTGTTGCTAGGGTTCTTGAGGCTGCAAAAATTTGTGCCAAGTATTTGAAATCCTTGTACATATATAAGAGACTAAATTAGGTTAAGAATTATGCAAGGAATATATTACATTGATGGAGAAAATATTTGATTGGAAATCAAATGCAATCTTTCCAAAATTGCTCAATTTCATGCCAATATCTTCTTGCACGATTTTGCCAGCTATCACGGGCTTCCTTGGGCCTCAAGATACTTGAATAACAAGCCCACACGCCCTTAAGCCTTTCCTTGCATTTTATTTTAATTAAAATTTAATTTTAATGAATTAATTCAAAAATAAATTAAATAAATAGAAGTAGGGCATGTAATTGAACTTAGAGGTCATGGGCCACTTTAGAAACAAGTTTACATCATAAAAACCTAGGCCCATTTGAAAGAAATTCAAGATTGATCAATTTTTTCTTCATGCACTTCAAAATTTCCAAACTTATTTAAACCATAACTTGCTCATTTTTTATCATTTGATAGTGATCTTGGACTTTTTAGAAAGCTTAATATGTCCTATAAAAGATATCTCTTGTTTCATCTTCATTCAAGCTTCCATTATCATGAACACTTATTTGGAAAAAAGATGACTTTTTGTTGACTTTTGAAAGGACCTATAATGTCTTGATTTATACCTCTCAAATGAAGCATTTTTGGGAAAACCTTGTGAGATACAAAGTTGTAGAGAACTTAATTCCCTTTAAAATGAGCTTTGGTGGAAAATTTCTGATGAAGTATGTGAAAGTTATGTTTGGTCAAAGTTTTGTTGACTTTCCCTTAAGAAACCCTAATTTAGAAACTTTTGGCTTTTGATCATTTCTTGGATTTTCTTGATGGATCATGATCAACCTGATTTTGAAAAAAATGATGGAGTTTGATTGTATGTTGACCAGAGTTGAGTTTTTGTCTAACACAACTGATTTTCAACCACCTGAGCAACTGATTGAGCCAACTTGAGCCATGAGGCTTGAAATTTGATAAGATGATACTTTGATGCATACGGGAAGACATGATATTTACTTGAGCCATTATAACTCTTATTTGTCTTGAGAGAAGAAAAACCCTAGTTATGGGTTGATTTCTTAGAAGAGGGTTTGTCTGATCAACCCTTGAGTAATTCTTGAGTATGGAGATGTATCTTGGTCTCAAAAATAGGAGGGAAAATTTTGGGGTATAACACACCTGGCTAATGATTCCGCTTGAGTCTTCACACATGCAAACTCCTGTGATTATCCCTTGGTCAGGACCATCTCGTTCTTCGGACGATCGTTCTCCTCGACAGGCGACTGTTTATCCTTCAGGGAAACATCACACTCCTCGGCCACCTATTTTAGCTCATCCGAGAGCTTCTTTTGATCTTTCTTACCGCTCTTTTTGATCTCCTTTAATTTGATCTTTAGTTGGTGTTCGCGTTAAAAGGTGACGCGCTAGAGGGATGCGAACGTGAGTTCGGATCTTCTGGCACGTAACGATTTAAATCTTTTGATTTGTTTGTAAAGATGCCGCGAGCATCAAGCTTTATTATTTTCAACACAAGAAAGATGATTTAATGATTATGAAAAAGGGGAAAGCTGAAATACCCTCAATTGATATTGGTATGCGTAACGACTAGCGCAAACTAGACGTAACGCATTGGGGAGATTCTGAGCAAGGGGGATTGTTATATAAAGGGAATAGATGGAGCACCCTAAATATATGTAGTTATCTACAGCTTTATATATGAATATGTTTGATATGTTGTGTGTTTTTTTAATTGCTATTTCTATGATTGGGAAAGTTTCTCCTCTGGGATTAGAAACGTAGATTAGGTGGGATTTCTAGGGTTATTATTATTGTGCTCGCAAAGATCTGTGGATCTTCTGCATACATATCCCCTAATGGGAATCAGAGCATTTGTAGCTCGGATCTACAGGGTTCTATGGTTTGTTTGGTCTGAGAGAGATAGAAATTTGCTCGCCAAGGATGAGACCTTGTGCCTACGTATTCTCAAAAGGATGTTGAGAAAGTCAGAGCAATCGTAGTTCCCACTTATGCTAGTGGAAGCAACGGGATGTTAGTAAGAGACAGACAAATGTCATCTTAATGAAAAATGTATCTAATCTATTTCATCACATACATTTTGAAAAGGTTTGACTGTTTGAAATCTTTCATCGTAAGTATTAGGTGTTTTGCTTGAGTGTACAAGCGTTACCACTTACATGTTTAAGAAAGATGTTTGAAAAAAGATGATTGAATCTTTTAACTGTAAGTATTGGGTGTTTTGCTTGAGTATACAAGCGTTACCACTTACAATTAAGAGATGTTTTTGTTTGAAAATAGTTTGAAAAGAGTTTGAAAAGTTTTTGACTGTATGTGATGTGATAGATGAGATACTTCTTCCATAGAGATGATAGATGTCTAAATCTCAAGGAGAAATTGATTGGATTAAAGGGATGCTTTTAAGAAGCCCGTGGGTCCTTGTATTGTTAGCCCAAGAGGAGGCATTCCGAGGGTCATCGAGGGTCATCGAGGGTCCTTGTATGAAGCTCAAGAGGAAGCTATAGGGTATGGTTGTCTTTGGCTTGAAAGGGATTTCACCGAGAAACCGTCCTTTACTGAATAAGAGTAATTTCACCGAGAAATTTTACTCTATGGTGATTTTGAAAGTGATTTCACCGAGAAACCATCCTTTCGGGGTTCTATCTTAGCGCGGATGATTCTTTGTATTGGAAGCCCAAGAGGAGGCTGTTAAGAGATTTCCTGTCTCTTTCATTGTATGATGCCCAAGAGAAGGCTAAACTCAACGAGGAGTTCTTTTGAACGAAGCCCAAGAGGAGGCTAACTCAACAGGGGAGTGTGTCTTATATGAAGCCTAAGCGGAGGCTAACTCTGCGGGGAGAGTTTCTTTGTACAAAGCCCAAGAGAAGGCTAAACTCAACTGAGGATGAGTTATCTTGTATGAAGCCCAAGCGGAGGCTAACCCATGCTGGGGATTGATTGTCTTGTATGAAGCCCAAGCGGAGGCTATTGGGGAACCTATTGATCGCCTAATTGTTATGTTATAATTAGACAGTTGTATAAACAAGTGTGTGTGTGTGATATGTATTCACAGGAGTTTATGAAGGAAATATAAACAATGCATGATGTTTATTTACAGCAGTTTATGAAATATAAACAAGTGTCTGTGAACGAACGTTTTAAAACGAGCGTAACTTGATTATTTACAAGTTTGGACTGTGTACAAGGAAATGAATATGTACACGAACGAGTATTTATGTACAGACAAAGATGGATGTACATAGGAGGGTTGGGACTTACACTGTAAGAGAGGCCCATTGATTTTGAAAGTATTTTTACAGGGAATAATGTTTCTTTCAATACCAATGGTTTTCAGTGTATATGTACAGATAAAGCAAAAAAAACGAAAGATCGAATTTTAATCTGTAAAAGAGTATTTTCAAAAAGTATCTGTGTTATGTACAGATAAAAGTTTATTTTTGAAAAGAAACTGTTTTTGTACGAGAAAAATGTTGATTTGAATATACAGAAGTGAAAACAGACGATCGGAGTTTGTCTGTACTTGAGTATAAAAGAAATATCTGTATTATGTACAGATGAACTTTGTTTGAAAAAGTTTGATATGTACAAAGAAATATTATGTACACAAAAGAATGTTATGGGACTTACACCGTGATGGAGGCCCATTGATTTGAAAGCAGTTTCACAGTTCCACAGGGAATAATGCTCCTTTCAATATCAATGGAATGCAGTGTAAAATGCAAACAAACGGAAGAAATTTGTCCGTATTATGTACAGGTAAAAAGATATGTACATAAAAGAATGTTTTTGTTTATGTACAAGGAAAAATATGTACATAAAAAGAATTTTGGGACTTACACCGTGAGGGAGGCCCATGATCGATCGAGAAATTCGAGAGAGACGAAATCAGGTTTATCGTTTAAATCGGATCAATCATGGTAAAAAAGATGCAAGTTTGATGAAATGTTTTGAAAAATGATTTGAGAATGTTTTGAAAATGTTTTGTTCATTTATGAGAAGTTTTGAAAAAAATCGGAAGTCGAAAACGTGAAAAATTCACCTTTGAAAGGAGGTTTGAAAAGTGTTCAGAACGTCATTTTCGGCTCGATTAAAAATTAATCAGATGAAAATATTTTTGGATTTTTTTGACATAATCATAAAATATATATATTAAATGACAAGTGTGCAAAAAATCATCTCAAAATGAGAAGTTTTGATTGGTTTAAAAAATTGTTGAAGTTGAAGAAAAAATATGAAAATATTGATGTTTTGTGAAAAAGAGTGAAAAAGTGGTCCTGATGGGTGTTGAACCCATGACCATTGAGTGGGTACGTGGCAGAAAGCACTAAGAGCAAGCCAGGGACCAACTGAGCCAGCGCGTTTGAAGTGTTAGTGGACCAGCACACGTGTTGATATGGAATTGGAGAGTTTTGAAAAAAACATGAAAGTTTGGAAGCTTTGAAAAAAGAATGGTCTTGCTGGGTTTTGAACCCATGACCATGAGGTGATACGCGTGTCACAAAGCCTTAAAGGCAAGCCATGAACCACTGAGCCAAACACGTTTGAGTTGTTAATGGATTAAAACACGCGTTAATATTATATTGGTTTATTTGAATTTTCAAAAACTGAAGAACACCAAGAACACGCGCGAATTTTCTGGGCTTGTGTTTGATTTTCAGTTTCACGAATTCGAGCTATCTCCTTCGTTTCTCAATGGAATTGGACGATGTAAACATCAAAGTCACTCGTTTTTTCCTCACGAACACGATGGCATGTGTTAATTTCATTTATTTTAAGCCCAGAATGTTTTTGATTCAAAGAACTCGTATGAACCCTAAAACTGATTTCTTAAATTAAATGATTCGTAGTGAATGATTCTTTGATTTTATTGAGGGCTATTGTTCGTTAAGGGTGCAGAAAGAGATTGGCCGTGAGATTTTTTCAAATGGTGCAAGGAATCAAGAGAAACAGTTTCGTGTTCTAACCTGGAAAAGTTGAGATCGAATTCGATGCTGGAGTACTTCCAGTTGTTGTTTCTTGATCCTTTGAGCACCAGCGGCATGTGAGGATGCTTTAGAGATGGCCTACTTGCTCTGAACTTACTTGAATCGAGCTGCCCAAGTCAACCTGCATATACTCAAAATTGAAACTGGAAAACGAGGTTAAGCAGTTACAGGTTGTTGTTCTTGTTTTGAATCATCTCCATGATGCATATGGATTGTGTTAGGATGCTCACAACTCAAAGGAAACAAGCCTAAGTCCAAATTCGATTGCTTATGGCAGTTTTGAAAGTTTGAAAAAAACAGAAATTGAAAACTGATTTTCTCTTGCTTTTAGTTTGATTTTAAGTTATGAACAAGTTACATGTTGGTATTGAAACATGTTAGACACAAAAACTTTTCATGGTTTTCACAAATTTCAGAATTTGCAATGTTTCTCAAAATAAAATGGATTACTTGATTTTCAAGGAAATGAAGAGAAAGCATGTATTTGTGAAGTTTTTGGTGTGAGTTGAACTTGAAATGCCATCCTTTTATAGGCAAGAGGTCTGAAATGTTAGGCAAGGAAGGACATGGCATTTTGCAATTTGAAGTTGCCTTAAAGGGCAAGAAAGGCATTTTGCCTTAAAAGGAAACTTCCTTTTTTCACCATGTGCTTATATTTTTACAATTTGATCTAATCTCTTCAATTATCACTCTAGGCTGATATTTATCAGTTTATCCATCCACTTGGCAAGGTAGCATGCTTCTAGAACAAGAAAAATGCAAAATGACCTATAATTTGATGCTTTGATCTTTGAAAAATCAAGTTTCATGGACCCTTATGTTCCAATTCCAAAGACATAGCTAGCCTTCATGGATTTTGAAGTTCTTGGAAATTTTGGAAAGATCTTTCCACAAGCTACAACTTTCATGTTTTGAGTTTTTTCAAATTCCAATTGGAACTAGGTGAAAAAATGGCTTGAAATTTGGAAAAAATGTGAAATTTCAACACTTAGAAATTTTTCTAAGTTATAGAAATTTTGACTTTTTGTTGACTTTTCCAAATTCTTGATTTTTTTATGATCAAGATGGATCATTTGAAGTATTTTGATGATGGAAAAAGTTTTGTTTTGAAAAATTTGATCAAAAGTCAAAGTTTGACTTTTCTGTGCAGATGAAATTTCATCAGATGTTTCTGAAAACGACTGATGAATTCTGTGAACTTCTGTGATGATTTGGATCCAGAAATTAGGTCAAGAGGTTGCATCTAAGATGTGATGACCAATCTCTATCCAAAAAAGTCATCCACTGCTCAAAAAGTCAGAGAAATCTCATGCTCGATCAAAACCCTAATTGGTCGATCCTTGATTGTTCTGTGAGAAAATTTGATATCTGATGCTCAGAGGTTGATGATTTGATCAAGATAGATCAAATAAGATGAGAAACTTTCAAACCCTAATTGGTTAGCTCTTGAATCAGATGAAAATCTGATGAAACCCTAATTTTAACCTGTAAAGACTATACCCGATTAATGCTGTCTGAACTGTTAGTTGTGCAAATGATGCAAATGCAAGATGGTATATTAGGTCAAAATTTGGGGTATGACAGATGCCCCTATTTAAGTTTCTTTAACCTGAGAGATGAAGATGAATATCTTCGTTTTGATAGGTGTAAAGATACTTAAATATCAGAATACGCAAATTTGGACCTAAGATACCAAAAATGCGGATGATGCAAAGTGATTGCAAAAGTTTTACCCAAATGATATCAAAGGAATGACACAGTGAGGGGAAAATTGTGAAGACGTCCCTGTTGGGGAAAGAATGATTCACAGAGTATGTGAACATTTGTTTCGCTTTGGGAAACGGAGAGATTACCTTCTGTCAGCCTTGTGACAATGTTTAAGGTAAGTGAAAAGGATATTACCAATTATCAGCCTAGTGATAATTCCTGGTAATGAATTCAGAAGATATTACCAATTATCAGCAAAGTGATAACTATAACAAGGTAAATCTTTGAAATTTTGTTGAATATTCAGCTTTGTGAACATCACCAAATGATGGAAACAGATCTCAAAATGAGTTTGAAGATATTACCAATTATCAGCAAAGTGATAACTATAACAAGGTAAATCCCTTTTTAGAATATTGCTGTGTATTCAGCTTTGTGAATAACAGACAATGAAGGAAATAGAACTCCAATGAGTTTCTATTATCTTGGATAAAATCTTGCCGAGGATCTCTCTTTTGAGAAGATGCGGGCACTCTGATTTAGAGGGCACAGGTTTTCTTTTTGGACAAAAAGACAACTGTTGGCGAATGAAAATAAGCAGCTCAAACAATGAGGCTATTGCTTATTGCTTTGTTGATTATAGACAAGGTTCTCTCCATGAATGAGCTGAAAAGAAGAAGTCAATCAAGACATTGTTCCTTACGAAATAAATCTCAACGGGAACGTGATAGAGAAGAAAATGTATTTCTCTTTGGGACTTTGCCCGGGAAAAAGGAAGATGTATCCTTTTTGTTTGGGAATACTCCGTTGGGGAGAAAAGAAAAGGTATCTTTTCTGTTTGGAGATATTCTACTGGGGACAGACTTGTACTCACATGAGTAAGTATGATTTATACCAGTAATTTGGAAGCAAACATTTTTGAGAGATGCAAAAAGTGCAATGAATGATGCTATTATGTATGAATGTCATGAATGTTATATGCATGCTAACAATACTTTGACAAAGACACTTAAAGAGGATATTCTGGAAAAGGACTGCGTCACAGTTCGAACAAATACTCGGTGAAAATTGCAGCCATGGTGCAGACGTTCACTGATGAATAATTCGAGTTGCATGCTTTAAACTTTCTGGGAAAGGCATTTTATTGGCAACTCGGCCGGGGATTCTTTTTGGATAAGAATACCGTCCTTTGATGATTTCTGCTGAGGAGAAGACTGCTGTAGCAGTTGACGACTCCACTGGGGATCGAAACACTTACGGAGAAACTGTTGAAGTTATTTCCGTGTTCATAACTCAAAGGAGAATTTTGCTTTTGTTTCAAAATTTTGAAGTAAAAATTCATTTAAAACATTTTAGTTTCAAAAAGTGATTTTCACAATAAAAAGCGCTGTTTTGCAAAACAGAATAAAGTAGGAATTGCAAACAAATGGCACAAGGCTCAATTTTATTGATAGAATGGTAATCAGCCAAAGGCGTGATTCCATGGACTATTTACAAAAGTTGGAAATGATAATTTATCGGGAAAAGGCTACATTGAAAGCAAATAACCGCTACTATCCCTAACAACTCTGAATTCCAACTGTGCTTGCTGTTTCAGAAAAGTTGATTGAAGATCCGTTGATGGAAGATTCTTCAGATGGACAAAATACAGACCGACTGCAGTTACTTTGTCATTTTTGTATCCTTGTTTTTGCCTAGATCGCCTTTTCAGGTTTTCAATCTATCAGGATAATTTCTGTTTATTGTCTCTAATTTTTGCCTGGATCGCCTTTTCAGGTTTTCAATCCACCGAGACGCTCATTTTTAAGTCGCCTTTGCGGGTTTTCGACTTACCGAGCTGTTCTTTTGTTTTTTAGACAAAGTATTTTTTGACTGCGTCAGCATTCACAGGATGCGGGAGTTCATCACCGTCCATGGTTGTGAGAGTCATAGCACCGCCAGAGAAGCTTCTTTTGACGATGTATGGGCCTTCGTAATTAGGAGTCCATTTGCCCCTAGAATCTGGTTGAAAAGACAGAATCTTTTTAAGCACGAGGTCGCCTTCTCGGAATTCACGAGGTCGGACCTTCTTGTCGAAAGCTTTCTTCATTCTTTTTTGATAGAGTTGTCCGTGACACAGAGCGGTCAGGCGCTTTTCTTCAATCAAGTTCAGCTGGTCGTATCTGCTTTGACACCATTCGGCCTCAGATAACTTGGTTTCCATGAGAACTCTCATTGATGGGATCTCAACTTCTACGGGGAGCACTGCTTCCATGCCGTATACTAGAGAAAAAGGAGTTGCCCCTGTTGAAGTGCGTACTGAGGTACGATACCCATGCAGAGCAAATGGCAGCATTTCGTGCCAGTCTTTGTAGGTGATGACCATTTTCTGGACAATCTTCTTGATGTTCTTGTTGGCAGCTTCAACGGCGCCGTTCATCTTTGGCCGGTAAGGAGACGAGTTATGATGCTCGATCTTGAATTCCTCACACAGTTCTTTCATCATCTTGTTGTTTAAGTTAGATCCATTATCAGTAATGATCTTACTTGGAACACCATATTGGCAAATGAGGTTATTCTTGATGAACCTCACAACCACTTGTCGTGTGACGTTGACGTAAGATGCTGCTTCGACCCATTTGGTGAAGTAGTCAATGGCTACTAGAATGAAGCGATGTCCGTTGGACGCTTTTGGTTCAATCATTCCAATCATGTCAATGCCCCACATGGAGAACGGCCACGGAGAGGATAGAACGTTGAGTAGAGTCGGTGGCACATGGATCTTATCTGCGTAGATCTGGCACTTGTGACATCTTTTGACGTGTTTGCAGCAATCGGATTCCATCGTTATCCAATAGTATCCTGCTCTCAAGATTTTTCTAGACATTGCATGCCCGTTTGAATGAGTTCCAAAGGACCCTTCATGCACTTCATGGATGATTGTGTCTGCTTCTTGTCTGTCGACGCATCTGAGCAGAACCATGTCGAAGTTTCTTTTGTATAGCACATCTCCGTTTAGGAAGAAATTCCTAGAAAGCCTCCTTAGAGTCTTCTTGTCTTTGTACGATGCCCCGAATGGGTACTCTCGTGTTTGAAGGAAACGCTTGATGTCGTGGAACCACGGCTTATCATCGAAGACTGCTTCTGTCGCAAATACATATGCAGGTCTTTCAAGGCGTCTGATGCGAATTGTAGGCATATCATTCCAATCGTTGACTTTGAACATGGAAGATAGAGTGGCCAAGGCGTCTGCCATTCGGTTTTGATCTCGAGGGATATGATGCAGCTCTACTTTGTTGAAGAAAGTCAACAATCGTCTTGCATAATCTCTGTAAGGAATTAGACCAAGATGATGAGTCTCATACTTGTCTTTGATTTGGTTGATCACAAGGGCTGAATCTCCATATATGTCAAGGATCTTGATCCTCAAGTCGATGGCTTCTTCGATACCCATGATGCAAGCTTCGTATTCTGCTATGTTGTTGGTGCAATTAAATAGCAATCTGGCGGAAAAAGGGATATGAGAACCCTCGGGAGTAATGATGACTGCCCCAATTCCATTGCCAAAGACATTAACTGCTCCATCAAAGACTAAACCCCATCTGGATTCTGGATCTGGTCCTTCTCCAAGTAGCGGTTCGTCGCAATCTTTCATCTTCAAGTACATAACATCCTCGTCTGGGAAATCAAACTTGAGAGATTGGTGTTCGTTGAGCGGCTGATAAGCCAGGTGATCGGCGAGAATGCTTCCTTTGACCGCTTTCTGGGCGCGGTACTGGATGTCATATTCAGATAGCAACATCTGCCATCGAGCGATTCTCCCGGTTAAGGCAGGCTTTTCAAAGACGTACTTGATCGGATCCATTTTGGAGATTAACCAAGTTGTATGATTGATCATGTACTGGCGGAGACGTTTTGAAGCCCATACCAAAGCGCAACATGTTTTCTCGAGCATAGAGTACCGAGTTTCACAGTCTGTGAATTTCTTACTCAGGTAGTAAATGGCATGCTCCTTCTTACCGGTTTCATCTTGCTGTCCAAGCACGCAGCCCATGGACTCTTCTAGCACGGTAAGGTATATGATTAACGGTCTTCCTTCCACTGGAGGGATCAGTATTGGTGGTTCTGACAGGTATTCCTTGATACTGTCAAACGCTTTTTGGCAATCGGCTGTCCATACAACCTTTTGATTTTTGCGGAGAAGTTTGAATATCGGCCCACAGGTAGCAGCCATTTGAGAGATAAATCTGGAGATGTAATTCAATCGTCCGAGAAATCCTCTTACTTGCTTTTCCGTACGTGGCGTAGGCATTTCCTGAATAGCCTTGACTTTATCAGGGTCGACTTCAATTCCTCTTTGACTGACGATGAAACCTAGGAGTTTTCCGGATCTTACCCCAAAGGTGCATTTGTTAGGATTGACGAGTGAAACTTCCTTAGTCGTTGAAACAACTTTAAGAGGTAGTCTATATGTTCCTCTTCAGTGTCAGACTTTGCTATCATGTCATCTACGTAGACTTCGATCTCTTTGTGCATCATGTCATGAAAGAGAGTAGTCATTGCCCTCTGGTAAGTAGCGCCTGCATTCTTTAATCCAAACGGCATTACTTTGTAGCAAAAAGTGCCCCATGGCGTGATGAAAGATGTCTTCTCCATGTCCTCGGGAGCCATTCTAATCTGATTATAACCAGAGAAACCATCCATGAAGGAAAAGACATTGAATTTTGCAGTGCTATCCACTAGCATGTCGATATGCGGTAGTGGGAAGTCGTCTTTTGGACTAGCTTTGTTCAAGTCCCGGTAGTCAACACACATTCTGACCTTTCCATCTTTCTTGGAGACAGGTACTATGTTGGCTAGCCATTGAGGATACTCAGAAGTGACGAGGAAACCAGCGTCAAGCTGTTTTTGAACCTCCTTCTTAATTTTGTCAGCCATCTCAGGGTGAACTCTTCTCAGTTTCTGCTTAACTGGCGGACATTCTGGTTTTAACGGCAGGTGATGCTCTACAATGCTGGTATCCAAACCCGGCATGTCTTGGTAGGACCAAGCGAACACATCAACATATTCTTTGAGAAGATTTATCAGTTGGCTTTTGACACTGCTGTTGAGTGAAGCTCCGATGTTTACCTTTTTTATATCTTCCTCAGAACCCAAGTTGATTGCTTCTAGAGGTTCTTTGTGAGGCTGAATGATCCTTTCCTCGTGCTTAAGTAGTCGAGAAATTTCATCCGGAATCTCTTCTTCAACTTCCTCTTCAGCAACGCTGCTGGGGATTCCATAGTTGGGAGAGAGCGTAGAGTTATTGCTTTCAATGGATTTGTCCATCTGCATTTTGTTTTATGTTTGATTAAAAGAAAGTTTTTTTTTTTTTTTTTTTTTTTTGAAAGTTAATGTATGCAGATTATTATGATTTTTTTTATGTTTTTTAGGATTATCATTTCCAGAAAAGGGTAAAAAATAAACACAGAGTGTGGAATCAAAACAACGCATTTTATTTATGATTCACAATATGAACAGGGCCCTAAAATACAAACTCATTTGTCTTGGGCAAGACAAAGAGAAATTATTTAAAAGCTAAGCCCTATAAAACATCTCTTCACTTTGGGCGAAGTGAGAGTTCAAAACAAAAGCGAAAATAAACTACTTAGAGCTATGAACATTGGTCTTGACTTCAACAGGTTTCCAGTAGTGACGAACTCCTTGGAAGTCGAGGTACTCGGGTAATTTTCCTTTTGGTTTAACCCTCGAGTAGACTTTGGTTGCTGGTTGAGCAGGCTTTGAAGACTCTCTGGACGATGGCCCTTGCCTTTTGTGCTGCTGAAGCAATCTTCTTGATTAACAGATCGGGAAGTATGAGATGTAGCATATGTACTTCCTGTTGCTCTTTGTGTTGAATTCTGGGGATGTACCTTCCAGTCTTCTGAGTGAAGAGACTCGTTGTCGGCGACACTTTCCGCATCGTATCCTGAGTCGTACTCTTGATCTTCGTTGATCATGTTGATGTAATGATAACCAGGATCTGGTTTGGTGAATTCCACAGATGTGTTGAAGCAGAGATCTTTATTTGGGATCTCGATCTGTTGATTAGGCTGAGAAGACGAGTATACCTCTTCTGGTTGACTAGGGTATTCAAAGTCATCACCCCATCCTGTAGGCTGGATATCTTCGATCCGGATCTTCGAGCTTTCTGGCGCAGTGTATTTTACCATGTAGTCGAACTTACCGCTGGGTTCCCCCAAGGTGTCCCATATTTCAGCAGGGACTGGTGGATTTTTATGTTGCTGCAAGGACATGTCTTTGAATTGATCAGTCGGCGCATATGATTCCTCTTGAGACACGTACTCAGGGCTGTTTAAATAAGTGCTCCACTCTTCGGAGGGATCGTCTTCATCATCTTCAATGGTGACAACGTTAACCTCTTGCGGAACAGGGTTTAAGAAACCCCCACTGCTGAAAACTTCTTTGATTGGACGAAGTGTTTCATCTTTTTGCTTGTCTTTGGAGAATATGGGTGTAAACCCGAGTCCGGCTTTTGTTTCATTGATGACAGGTTTGATCACTTGTCCCCATCCTTGGGTATTGCCATCTTTCACCATCTGTGCAGCTTCTTTATATGAAGAAATAGATGATCTGTTTCTGTTGGTAGATCCATCTTCTAATGGACTTTCTGGGAGATGTGTCCCTTCAATGTCATTTGCTGTGATGAAAGAGAAACTGGACAAATGGTTTACAAGCAGAGCTTGTTCACCGCTGATAGTCACCAATTTTCCATTGACTGTGAATTTTAACTTCTGGTGGAGAGTAGAAGTTACTGCTCCTGCATCATGGATCCAAGGTCTTCCTAGCAAACAGCTGTAAGCAGCTGGTACGTCCATGACCTGGAATGTAATTTGGAAAGTGTGCGGGCCAATTGTCATCGGGAGATCAACTTCCCCAATAACTGACTTTCTTGACCCATCAAAAGCTCTTACTATTATGTTGTTGAACTTCAATGGCGTTCCTTTGTAAGCTAAACGAGCAAGTGTCGTTTTTGGCATTACATTTAATGATGAACCTGTATCCACCAATACATTGGACAGGGAATCTGACTGGCAAATCATCGAGATGTGCAAGGCCAAGTTATGATCCTTCCCTTCTTCCGGAAGTTCTTCGTCGCTAAAACTCAGATTATTGCAGGCTGTTATGTTAGAAACAATCCCTCCAAACTGGTCTGTGGTTACATCATGATCCACATAAGCTTGGTCTAGTACTCTCATCAAAGCTTCTCGGTGAGCTTCGGAGTTAAGGAGCAAAGACAGTATTGAAATTTTTGAAGGAGTCTGCATCAATTGATCTACGACTCGATACTTGCTCTTCTTGATCAGTTTTAGTATCTCTTCAAAGTCTGAGTTGATGTTGGTCCTATCAGTAGAACCAATATTTGTGCTTGGGCTATCAATGGGAACTGTTGCAGGATTCTCAACAGATATGTTACCTGGGTTCTGTCTAACAACAGGAGCTACAGGCGGTCTTGGTGCTAATGGAGCGTGAACTCGTCCACTTCGCGTTACTCGTCCGATTTCTGTTATATTGACATTGGCTGGAAGTGTCGGCAGAGATTTCTCCTTTCCATCCTCTATCAGGGTTGCATTGTATTGGTAAGGAATTGCTTTGGTAGAACTGTATGGAACAGGACCAGGTAGGCAAATTACCAAAGGAGATGTTGGAATGCTGGAACCATTGTACGTGATCTCCACATGCTCTGGTATGTTGAAACAAGGGATGATGACGTTTACTTCGGGGTTTTCCGAGTTGATATCTGAGACTAAAAGCTCATGCGGAAAATGCCCTACAGTATTTACGTCATGGTCATCTCGGTTTCTGTAAATTTGTAAATCACCGATGTCTAACAAATGCTGGATATCTGCTCTTATGGTGGAACATCCTTGAATATCCTTGGAGCAAATGTTACAGGCGGAATAATCGTGCTTGGCAAAAGCGCTCATTGCACCGTATGCTTCGTGGAGATGCACCACGTTTCCTCGGATTAAGTTTACGTCGGTGACAAGGTATCTGTCTGTATCTCTTAGCATCAGATTTACCGAATGTCCGCTGTGACTAGGAAGCGGATTAGCTTGCACGTTCGGGCTCGTATTCTTGAAGGAAAGAAGATTAGACCTTACTAACTTCTGTACTTCTGCCTTTAATGCTATGCAATGTTCGAGGTCATGGCCTGGTGCCCCTTGGTGGAAAGGGCAAGATACGTCGGTTTTGTACCACCATGGCAGTTTCTCAGGAACCGGAGGCGGTAACCTTGTCTGTATCAGGTTTCTCTCTATTAGTGCTGGGTAAAGTTCTGTGTACATCATTGGGATCGAGTCGAACTGAGTGACTCGAGACGTACGGTTTTGGTTATTAAACTGCTGAGCCTGTTGACGAGGCTGTTGAGTTTGTTGATTTTGCCGAAATTGCGGAGCAATTCTTGCGTTCGGAGTAGTGTTGACAGCGGGTGCTATGGCAGCTACCTGTCGCTGTTGGATAACATGCTTACGTGGTTTCCCTCGAGATACCATTCCTACGTCATGCTCTTTTTTCCGTTGAAAGCCAGTTCCAACCTTTCTAGTCCCGCTAGAAGATCCTGCTTCCTTGGTTAATCGACCGGTTCGAACACCCTCTTCTAATCGCATTCCCATGCTTACCATTTCATTGAAATCTCCGGAGCACTAGCGATCATTTGCTCATAGTAGAATGAGTTAAGAGTATTCAAGAACACCTTAGTCATTTCCTTTTCTTCCAATGGTGGGTTAATTTGGGCAGCAATTTCCCTCCATCGTTGCGCATATTCCTTAAACGTCTCTTTTTCCTTTTGAGACATGGAGCGGAGTTGATCCCTATCAGGAGCCATATCCAAGTTGAACTTATACTGCTGAACGAAGGCTTTACCTAAGTCGTTGAACGTTTGGATACTCGTGCTGTCTAAACCCATGTACCACTTCAGTGCGGCACCGGTGAGACTGTCCTGGAAGTAATGAATCAGCAACTGGTGATCCTCATTGTACGTAGACATCTTCCTAGCGTACATCGTGAGATGGCTTTGTGGACAGGAATTCCCTTTGTACTTTTCAAAGTCCGGGATTTTGAATTTTGCAGGTATTTTTACACGAGGAACTAAGCAAAGATCCTGGGCACTTTTCCCAAACAATTCTTTCCCTTGAATTGTTTTTATCTCAAGCTGCATTTTAAGGAGCTGTTCCTGGAGATTTTCCATTAAGCCACGAGCGTTCGTGTTATTTCCTGGGGTGTGATGAACTTCTTCGTCTGTGGTAGTGTGCACTACGGGAAGCCGAGTTCAACATGATCGGTTGAGAAACCGACATTGTTACTTGTGGAAAAGTTATTCCACGCTGTGAAGCAGAGTTTTGCTGCAAAGTAGGTACGTCAAGCGAGATTGCTTGAGAAGTCGGTTGGCGAACTCCTATGCCGAAGTTGAAAGGCATTCCCCATGGATAACCCTCTGGCATGCTGAAAGGTGAACTACTGACTGCGACAGCTGAAACTGGAGTAGTAGTGTCCTCTGAAGTTGCTGGTTGATTTTGACTGCTCGACGCTGCTTGTTGACTTTGCGCTGTGGCCAATGAGTTGACCAAAGACGTGAGTCTTTCTACCTCCTCTTGTAGTGTAGTTACTGTACTACGAAGTTCAGCATTCTCTTGATCAAAATTCTCCATTACTTTCCTTCTCTTTGATCTAGTATCGTACGTTCGAGTTGGCTGCGGACGCAGTCGAGAAACTCTAAGACGCGACAGCTTGACAATCTGTTTCTATCTGGAAAAGTGATTCCAACTAGAAAAAGTGAGAATCTAGACAATAGACCTAAATGCAAGATATGATGCATGAATATGGTTGTTAAGAAGGATTTCCAAAGAACTTACGCTAAGAGAGATATTTCTGGCAAATATTTGGATGGAAAAATACGAATTTTATTAATTAATGAAGGAAGATTACAACAATTGTTTTTTGTTGGAGCATTGCTCACACAAATGATACAATAAAACAAATGATAAAAATTACAAACTAAACTAATTAAACGTCTTCATCAGATGACGATCCAAAGGCTTGCTGCAGCTTTAGCTTCAGGATTTCCTTTCCATAGCGAGCTTTCAATTCAGCTTTCTCGGCTTTTAGCTTGTTGATGACTCTCTTCCACTCGTTGGGAACGGGATTGATGTTTGTCATTTCCTCAAGCTTTCTCTTCTTTTCCTTGACGTATTTCTGGATTGCATCATCCTTCTGGAGAATCTTCTCATCTTTCTCCATGAGCCATTTATCCTGGAAGTACAGCGTTTTCTCATGATCTTTGACTTGCTTCTTGAGCTTTTCGTTCTCAAGGTTAGCCTTAAGGATTTTGCTTTCCAAAGTTTCTTTTTCAAACCTCATCTTGGTCAAGGCTTCTTGGTATTCTCCCACAGCTTCGTCGGGAAAATTTGTTGATTTGGAAGCAACTGAGAACATGGGATCCTCATAAGCGTAAGGCATTCGAAATTCCTTCGCTCTTTTCTTTACCCAAGAAGTGTAGGTTTCCATGGCTACACAATTCTTTGTTTTCCCTTTTTCTTTCCTTCGGATGTGATGCCAAGCTTTGATCATCCTAGCCTTCAATCCCCGGGAATCCTCTCCTTCATGATAGAAGTAGCTTTCTACTGTAAATCCAAGAGGTTTACTAGAGTTTGAGTATCCGAGCTGACGTCTCGCTAGAAATGGGTTGTAGTTGATTCCCCCTTTCGTACCAATGAGAGGTACGTTGGCAAATTCTCCACAGCTCTCAATGATTTCCATCTCATTGTCTGCGAAGATATACCAATGGATATCGTCGTTTGTGAGAGACATGATCCTTCTTGACCAATGCCACTCGTCTTTGTTTTCGCGGAAGATAGGAGATTTAGGCAAGTGCGAGACAATCCATTTGAAAAACAGAGGTACGCAGCACACGATGGTTCCGTCTCCTTGACGATTCCTATGATGAATAGAGACGTACGTATCACCAAGCAGAGTGGGAACGGGATTTCCAATCAGAAAGATCCTTATGGCGTTGATATCAACGAAATTCGGAACGTTGGGAAACAACACCAATCCATAGAGGAGTAAAGCTAAAATAGCTTCAAAGGCTACCATACTACCGGCCTCAGAGAATTTGAGAGCCTTCTCCATTAGGAACTTTGAAGTCAGTCCTAAGAGTTTTCCTTTGGTAGTTAGGTTTTTGTCTATCTCAGATTTCTTTATGTGAGTCATCGTTGCAATGACTGGTGACTTAGGAATGGCTTCCAAACCATTGAAAGGCACTTTGTCCGATACTGAGATACCTAGAATATGCGCGTACTCTTCCAAAGTAGGCATCAACTGATAATCAGGGAAAGTGAAACAGCGATAGACTGGATCGTAAAACTGAACGAAAGTTTTGAGAAGTCCTTCATCAACGTTAGCGTTCAAAGAGTTAAAAGAGTTCCATAGCGTTTTCAAATCGAGGGATCTTCTACCAAGGATGCTAACTCTTTCAACTTTCCTACATCAGAATCCTTGTATCTTTTGGTGAATCTTCCTCGGCGTCCATCACTCTAACCTAAAATATTTTACAAAGAAAAATCTCTAAATTCTTTGGAAATGGGAAGAGAAATGAAGTTTTTTTTTTATGAATGAATGAATGCATGAATGCGGCAAACATGGTTAGTAGTTATACACACGGTCAAGCGTTCGAAGTCACGAGCATGAAGCCAACGATAAGAATCAACGTGGTTAAGTTCTAAGGGCTTATTCATCCGTGAACGGGTTCTACGATATCTGAGCTCAACACTCCCCTTTGAAATATTATCGGATTTGTGGATTACTCGTGTGTCCAATAATATTTTTCAAGAGAAACTCGCCTGATCGTAGTCTCGCATGACAATTACTCTAGACTTACGCCCGAATAATCTCTGCACTACATCCTAATGGCGGGATGGGTTATGTGTTCTGATCCACTCTTCTTAAGTTTCCGAAAATACAAGTGTTTCGCAATTACTCGCTAAACACAATACCCCAAGATAACCTCCATCGAAGCGGGAAATATTAACTTCGAAAGCATTGAACGCACGATTAATACCTCCACCTAGATCTTAAAATGTTTCTTAAATCCGGGTTAGGATTTCTTTCCATCGATGAAATCGCGAAACACACAATAAAAAAACAGATATATGCAAAATATGAAAAGCTTATCCCTTTCTTTTCTTTTGAAAATAAAAAGCTTGGTGCTCTCGGACGAGTAACGTTTTCTTTTTGAAAATCAAAGTTTCAGCGTACTCCCAGAGTCGCCATTTTTCTGTTCGCGTTAAAGGTGACGCTAGAGGATGCGACGTGAGTTCGGATCTTCCGCACGTAACGATTTAAATCTTTTGATTTGTTTGTAAAGATGCGAGCATCAAGCTTTATTATTTTCAACACAAGAAAGATGATTTAATGATTATGAAAAGGGAAAGTGAAATACCCTCAATTGATATTGGTATGCGTAACGACTAGCGCAAACTAGACGTAACGCATTGGGGAGATTCGAGCAAGGGGATTGTTATATAAAGGAATAGATGGAGCACCCTAAATATATGTAGTTATCTGACTTTATATATGAATATGTTTGATATGTTGTGTGTTTTTTTAATTGCTATTTCTATGATTGGGAAAGTTTCTCCTCTGGGATTAGAAACGTAGATTAGGTGGGATTTCTAGGGTTATTATTATTGTGCTCGCAAAGATCTGTGGATCTTCTGCATACATATCCCCTAATGGGAATCAGAGCATTTGTAGCTCGGATCTACAGGGTTCTATGGTTTGTTTGGTCTGAGAGAGATAGAAATTTGCTCGCCAAGGATGAGACCTTGTGCCTACGTATTCTCAAAAGGATGTTGAGAAAGTCAGAGCAATCGTAGTTCCCACTTATGCTAGTGGAAGCAACGGGATGTTAGTAAGAGATGATAAATGTCATCTTAATGAAAAATGTATCTAATCTATTTCATCACATACATTTTGAAAAGGTTTGACTGTTTGAAATCTTTCATCGTAAGTATTAGGTGTTTTGCTTGAGTGTACAAGCGTTACCACTTACATGTTTAAGAAAGATGTTTGAAAAAGATGATTGAATCTTTTAACTGTAAGTATTGGGTGTTTTGCTTGAGTATACAAGCGTTACCACTTACAATTAAGAGATGTTTTTGTTTGAAAATAGTTTGAAAAGAGTTTGAAAAGTTTTTGACTGTATGTGATGTGATAGATGAGATACTTCTTCCATAGAGATGATAGATGTCTAAATCTCAAGGAGAAATTGATTGGATTAAAGGGATGCTTTTAAGAAGCCCGTGGGTCCTTGTATTGTTAGCCCAAGAGGAGGCATTCCGAGGGTCATCGAGGGTCATCGAGGGTCCTTGTATGAAGCTCAAGAGGAAGCTATAGGGTATGGCTGTCTTTGGCTTGAAAGGGATTTCACCGAGAAACCGTCCTTTTCTGAATAAGAGTAATTTCACCGAGAAATTTTACTCTATGGTGATTTTGAAAGTGATTTCACCGAGAAACCATCCTTTCGGGGTTCTATCTTAGCGCGGATGATTCTTTGTATTGGAAGCCCAAGAGGAGGCTGTTAAGAGATTTCCTGTCTCTTTCATTGTATGATGCCCAAGAGAAGGCTAAACTCAACGAGGAGTTCTTTTGAACGAAGCCCAAGAGGAGGCTAACTCAACAGGGGAGTGTGTCTTATATGAAGCCTAAGCGGAGGCTAACTCTGCGGGGAGAGTTTCTTTGTACAAAGCCCAAGAGAAGGCTAAACTCAACTGAGGATGAGTTATCTTGTATGAAGCCCAAGCGGAGGCTAACCCATGCTGGGGATTGATTGTCTTGTATGAAGCCCAAGCGGAGGCTATACTGTGGGGAACCTATTGATCAGTCTAATTGTTATGTTATAATTAGACAGTTGTATAAACAAGTGTGTGTGTGTGATATGTATTCACAGGAGTTTATGAAGGAAATATAAACAATGCATGATGTTTATTTACAGCAGTTTATGAAATATAAACAAGTGTCTGTGAACGAACGTTTTAAAACGAGCGTAACTTGATTATTTACAAGTTTGGACTGTGTACAAGGAAATGAATATGTACACGAACGAGTATTTATGTACAGACAAAGATGGATGTACATAGGAGGGTTGGGACTTACACTGTAAGAGAGGCCCATTGATTTTGAAAGTATTTTTACAGGGAATAATGTTTCTTTCAATACCAATGGTTTTCAGTGTATATGTACAGATAAAGCAAAAAAAACGAAAGATCGAATTTTAATCTGTAAAAGAGTATTTTCAAAAAGTATCTGTGTTATGTACAGATAAAAGTTTATTTTTGAAAAGAAACTGTTTTTGTACGAGAAAAATGTTGATTTGAATATACAGAAGTGAAAACAGACGATCGGAGTTTGTCTGTACTTGAGTATAAAAGAAATATCTGTATTATGTACAGATGAACTTTGTTTGAAAAAGTTTGATATGTACAAAGAAATATTATGTACACAAAAGAATGTTATGGGACTTACACCGTGATGGAGGCCCATTGATTTGAAAGCAGTTTCACAGGGAATAATGCTCCTTTCAATATCAATGGAATGCAGTGTAAAATGCAAACAAACGGAAGAAATTTGTCCGTATTATGTACAGGTAAAAAGATATGTACATAAAAGAATGTTTTTGTTTATGTACAAGGAAAAATATGTACATAAAAAGAATTTTGGGACTTACACCGTGAGGGAGGCCCATGATCGATCGAGAAATTCGAGAGAAGACGAAATCAGGTTTATCGTTTAAATCGGATCAATCATGGTAAAAAAGATGCAAGTTTGATGAAATGTTTTGAAAAATGATTTGAGAATGTTTTGAAAATGTTTTGTTCATTTATGAGAAGTTTTGAAAAAAATCGGAAGTCGAAAACGTGAAAAATTCACCTTTGAAAGGAGGTTTGAAAAGTGTTCAGAACGTCATTTTCGGCTCGATTAAAAATTAATCAGATGAAAATATTTTTGGATTTTTTTGACATAATCATAAAATATATATATTAAATGACAAGTGTGCAAAAAATCATCTCAAAATGAGAAGTTTTGATTGGTTTAAAAAATTGTTGAAGTTGAAGAAAAAATATGAAAATATTGATGTTTTGTGAAAAGAGTGAAAAGTGGTCCGATGGGTGTTGAACCCATGACCATTGAGTGGTGCGAGAAAGCACTAAGAGCAAGCCGGGACCAACTGAGCCAAGCGTTTGAAGTGTTAGTGGACCAGACACGTGTTGATATGGAATTGGAGAGTTTTGAAAAAACATGAAAGTTTGGAAGCTTTGAAAAAGAATGGTCTTCTTGGGTTTGAACCCATGACCATGAGGTGATACGTGTCACAAAGCCTTAAAGGCAAGCCATGAACCATGAGCCAAACACGTTTGAGTTGTTAATGGATTAAAACACGTTAATATTATATTGGTTTATTTGAATTTTCAAAAGCGAAGAACACCAAGAACACGCGCGAATTTTCTGGGCTTGTGTTTGATTTTCAGTTTCACGAATTCGAGCTATCTCCTTCGTTTCTCAATGGAATTGGACGATGTAAACATCAAAGTCACTCGTTTTTTCCTCACGAACACGATGGCATGTGTTAATTTCATTTATTTTAAGCCCAGAATGTTTTTGATTCAAAGAACTCGTATGAACCCTAAAACTGATTTCTTAAATTAAATGATTCGTAGTGAATGATTCTTTGATTTTATTGAGGGCTATTGTTCGTTAAGGGTGCAGAAAGAGATTGGCCGTGAGATTTTTTCAAATGGTGCAAGGAATCAAGAGAAACAGTTTCGTGTTCTAACCTGGAAAAGTTGAGATCGAATTCGATGCTGGAGTACTTCCAGTTGTTGTTTCTTGATCCTTTGAGCACCAGCGGCATGTGAGGATGCTTTAGAGATGGCCTACTTGCTCTGAACTTACTTGAATCGAGCTGCCCAAGTCAACCTGCATATACTCAAAATTGAAACTGGAAAACGAGGTTAAGCAGTTACAGGTTGTTGTTCTTGTTTTGAATCATCTCCATGATGCATATGGATTGTGTTAGGATGCTCACAACTCAAAGGAAACAAGCCTAAGTCCAAATTCGATTGCTTATGGCAGTTTTGAAAGTTTGAAAAAAACAGAAATTGAAAACTGATTTTCTCTTGCTTTTAGTTTGATTTTAAGTTATGAACAAGTTACATGTTGGTATTGAAACATGTTAGACACAAAACTTTTCATGGTTTCTAAATTTTAATTTGCAATGTTTCTCAAAATAAAATGGATTACTTGATTTTCAAGGAAATGAAGAGAAAGCATGTATTTGTGAAGTTTTTGGTGTGAGTTGAACTTGAAATGCCATCCTTTTATAGGCAAGAGGTCTGAAATGTTAGGCAAGGAAGGACATGGCATTTTGCAATTTGAAGTTGCCTTAAAGGGCAAGAAAGGCATTTTGCCTTAAAAGGAAACTTCCTTTTTTCACCATGTGCTTATATTTTTACAATTTGATCTAATCTCTTCAATTATCACTCTAGGCTGATATTTATCAGTTTATCCATCCACTTGGCAAGGTAGCATGCTTCTAGAACAAGAAAAATGCAAAATGACCTATAATTTGATGCTTTGATCTTTGAAAAATCAAGTTTCATGGACCCTTATGTTCCAATTCCAAAGACATAGCTAGCCTTCATGGATTTTGAAGTTCTTGGACATTTTGGAAAGATCTTTCCACAAGCTACAACTTTCATGTTTTGAGTTTTTTCAAATTCCAATTGGAACTAGGTGAAAAAATGGCTTGAAATTTGGAAAAAATGTGAAATTTCAACACTTAGAAATTTTTCTAAGTTATAGAAATTTTGACTTTTTGTTGACTTTTCCAAATTCTTGATTTTTTTATGATCAAGATGGATCATTTGAAGTATTTTGATGATGGAAAAGTTTTGTTTTGAAAAATTTGATCAAAAGTCAAAGTTTGACTTTTTCATGCAGATGAAATTTCATCGATGTTTAAAACGATGATGAATTCTGTGAACTCCTGTGATGATTTGGATCCAGAAATTAGGTCAAGAGGTTGCATCTAAGATGTGATGACCAATCTCTATCCAAAAAAGTCATCCACTGCTCAAAAAGTCAGAGAAATCTCATGCTCGATCAAAACCCTAATTGGTCGATCCTTGATTGTTCTGTGAGAAAATTTGATATCTGATGCTCAGAGGTTGATGATTTGATCAAGATAGATCAAATAAGATGAGAAACTTTCAAACCCTAATTGGTTAGCTCTTGAATCAGATGAAAATCTGATGAAACCCTAATTTTAACCTGTAAAGACTATACCCGATTAATGCTGTCTGAACTGTTAGTTGTGCAAATGATGCAAATGCAAGATGGTATATTAGGTCAAAATTTGGGGTATGACAGTTGGCTCAACCCAGCTTCTGGAGGTTGGTTCTCCTTAGTATAAGTAGTGGCTATCTCAAAAATTTGGATCAATGCTCCAGCATCATCGACTAGCATCGTCCTCTTGGTCGGCCTATCTAATCCATCAGCATTAGGGAGGACCACACACGTGCTCTCAAAATATTTCCTATCATGCCAGCACAGAGATATGTTGAACTTCCCATTTTATCTCTCGTTCGTTAGATCTATATCAGCCTGCATTCTTTTCATCCTCGAAGACACTGGCCGAGGGGACATTGCACCGGCCGCCAGACTTGTGGATGACTTTCCCAAACCAATCACCAGAGCCGCCCCTGGTTCTATCGGGGAGGATCCACCCTCTTTCCCTTACTTCCTTATTGCCTGTTGAGAAAGACACTCCATGGTCGGATTCATCCTAGCTGCAATAGAAGAATGAAAACGAGTTAGTGCGAAGTAAAAACAAGAGCGCATAACAAAGAAAAATTAATACGGGTTAGTACAAGATAAAAGCAAGAATATTTGACAAACGAGATATAACAAAACTTCTACCCAAATAAGCTCTAGCATCCCCGCAAGAGGGGAGCTCTTTCACATTTATCAAACCAGGCTCAGAAACTTGCTCCCCGTCGTTGTTCAAAAGCGACATTCCTTATTTGCCTGTACGACGAATTCGAGGGAAACCCTCAACGAAGGTCGACAACACCTCGAATTTTTCCAAGTCTTCCTCGCCTAGCCCCTCTTTGGTCCATACATAGGTAACAAAGTTCTTGTTGTAGTTCTTCCTTGATCAGGAAAAGAGAAATTTAGGGATAAACTCATGTTTCAGTTCCCCTTTTTCATTAAAGGCAAGAGTACCATCCTCATATAAACTAGGAACGATACTGAAAACGTTGTGGAGTGCTCGTTCGGACACCGGTTGGACGACCATATACCTTTCCTTGAAGAAACGGACATACCCCATATATGGTTTGAAGAACTTCCCATTATGATGCTTAAAGGAGACCCATCCCCACCGAGTCTCCTCATCTACCTTCTACGAGCTCCGCTGAAGACAGAAAATGTAGAAGAACAAAGAGAGAGTCTTCTCACTTCTAAGTAATCACAAACTATTTTGAATGCCCGCAGGAAGGCGATGGTAGTAGGATGGAGATGGGATGATGCTAGACCGAGGTGGCGGAACACGACCACCTGGAAGTTGGTGAAGGGTACCCGAAAGCCCAACTCCTGAAACCATACATCAAACACCGGGATTTTTCGAGCATCATACTTCGAACAGATCCTATGTTCATTTGACGGAAGATAATGTAACGTCCCGATATTTAATTATTTATTTAATTAAATATTTTCGAGTATTCTAAATTAGTTCGTGTTTTTATCGTCGAAGTTGGAATTATTTATTAAGTTGACATATTGACTAATCGGATTAAATTGGTTGAATTAGTTGAGGAATTTTAGAAATAAGTTAGAATTGAGGTTGGGCTTAAAATATGGTGTTGCTAAGTAATAAGGGGGTGTGTTGCCTAATCCCATTTAGATTTGTTAGAAATAATTAAATTAAATTGTATTGTTATTGTTATTATTAGGATTTAGAAAAGAAAAGAAAGAGAGTAATTAGAAGAAAAGGGAAAGAGGAATAGGTTTTGGAGAACATGAACATGAGAAAGTTGCTAGAGCCAAGGTCCCAGAAATCCGATCAAGGTTTAGAGCTGCCACTAATCCAAAGAGGTAAGGGGTGGGGCTCTGGCTTTATAATTGGGAACATGAAGGATGATAGGTAGTTTGAGGTTTATAGATTTTACCTATTTTGTGTATTGATGTTGTTGATTTGATTCCAAATTGATGTTTGATAATCCATGGAATTAGTTGTTTGAATCAATAAAATGTTGTTTTGTTTGGTTCTCTATATTGCTAATACCATATGCTGAATCGATTTTAGTTTATGAGGGTTTTTGGGATGTAAAAATTTGGAATTGAGGCTTGAGGAAGATGTTGTTGCGCAGAAAAACCCAATCTTTCACGTTCAGTTCGCGGCGCCAACGGGTGGACGCGACGCGAACTGAGTTCTTGTCAAAGATGTGGCGTGGAGATGAGAACGTGGTGCATACTGTGGGGTTTTTTGGAAACATTTTTTGATTTTTGAATTCGGCCCAATTTGAGTGGTTGATGTAATTAGCATTTGGTAGGTCACCTTGAGTAAAATAATGCTAGTAACTAGTAGGTAATTGAGGCTGGAAGTAGTGTATTATAAATTAGTTAGCTAATTGAACTATAGCAATAATAGGATGGATTCCCATGGTAGTAATTTGGTAAATTAAATATAAGTATAATGAGAACTTCGAGATAAGTTGGAGATAATGAGCTGGACTCAATCAAATCAGTACCGATTAGTGAGTTGGTAGTTGGAGATGATATAGTTAAACTATGGGGACTTGAGGGGATTGTGGAAATTGGTTCGTATCCATTAGTAAGCTACTAGGGTGTGTTTGTTTTCCCAAATTTATGTTGAATGTATGAAGATGGTTGCTGTCCCAATTATGGATAAATATTGTTGAAGACTTGATGGCCAATGTTGATGGTTGAATTGTTGTTCTATGTTGTTGGTTGTGGATGTTGTTGTTGTATACCATATATGATAGTCACATACATACATTGCATATTATGTTGGCCTATGTTGTCAAATACACGTTGGCCATTGGGGGCAAAGTTGATTACGTTGAAGGCTTACACCTTGATGCCTCAGTAAACTGGCAGTTGATTACGTTGGGAGTTTTACTCCGATGGTACCACATGCATCTGCATTTTCTAATTTACATCATATGTCTCATAAATATGTTGTTGTGCAATTGAATTGAGTTTGTTGTTGATTTGGATGCGAGATTGCGAAATGGTGATTTTTATATAATTCTAACTATATATTATTTATCATGATCTTAATTATATAGTTTGATATCTCACCCTTTCAATTGTTTCTTCGTTTCCTTTATAATGGTAACATACAGGTAATTAGGAGGAGTAGTTGTTATTGTTTAGTTTGAGTTTTAATGTCATTGCTCTAATACATAGCACTCGGGAGAAAATGAACACTTGTTTTGTTTAATTGCTTATGTAAAACTTTATGTCGTTTACCGAAGAGTTTAATTACGTTGATGTTGTTTATGATTTGAAAGATGCTATATTCTATGTTGTGAAAAGAATTTTATACTCTGATTTTCAATTTAAACCGTTGGGGTAAATTGGGGTGTTACATTATTGGTATCAGAGCAGTCGGTCCGGAGCAGTCGGTCCGACTAAGTTATCGAGTCGTTTAACATCGAGTCGTTTAACAATTGAGTATTGTTATTTAGTTCTAACTATTGTTTATGTTATAGTGATAAGTTATGATGGCTGGAAGGAATGATGTTGTGATTGTTGCTGCTTTGGAAGTGATGGCTCATGCTATGGAGAACCAGCGGAATGTTGGCGGGGATGCTGGATCCCGCAGCTTGGCAACCTTCCAGAGGGAGAATCCGTCGGTGTTCAAGGGTAAGCATGATCTTGATAGAGCACTGGACTGGTTGAAGGAAATTGAAAGAATCTTCCGTGTGATGAACTGTACTCCAATGTAGAAGGTTCGGTATGGGACTCACATGCTAGCATGCGAGGCTGATGACTGGTGGCTAGAAACGCATCAGAGACTGGAAGCTGTAGGTGAGGAAATCATTTGGGTTATATTCCGTAGAGATTTCCTGAGAAAGTATTATCCTGAAGATGTTCGGGGTAAGAAAGAGATTGAATTCCTTGAGTTAAAGCAAGGGGACAAGTCCGTTACTGAATATGCTGCAAAATTTATGGAGCTTGCTAAGTTCTATCCACATTTTGACGGAGAAGGTGCTAAATTTTCAAAGTGCATCAAGTTTGAGAGCAGGTTGCACTCTGAAATCAAGAAGGCTATTGGGTATCAGAAGATTCGTGTATTTTCCGATCTGGTTGATAGTTGCAGAATTTTTGAAGAGGATAGTAATGCTCATCACAAGATTGTTAGTGATAAGAGAAGTAAGAAACAACAAAACCGTGGCAAGCCTTATGATGCTGGGAAGGTTAAACAAAGAGTTGCTTCGGGTCAGAGAACTAGTGGGGAAGATGCTCCTATTAAAGTTGTGTGTTTCAAATGTGGACATGCTGGCCATAAAAGTTATGCTTGTAATGCTGATGTGAAGAGGTGTTTTCATTGTGGCAAGATAGGGCATGCAATTTCCGATTGCAAACATAAATACGTGATTTGTTTCAAGTGCGATGAAGAAGGACATCTTAGTAGTCAGTGTCAGAAACCAAAGAAGGCACAACATGGTGGAAAAGTGTTTGCTTTATGTTATACCCAAAAAATTTCCCTCCTACTTTCCACAACTCCATACCCAAGAATTTCACAAGGGTTGACCAGACAAACCCTCTCCTAAGCAATCAATCCAAACTAGGGTTTTGATCTTCTCAAGTCAAGATGGATTTCCAGTGTTCTATATGGTCATCATACCTCATCATATGCTTCAAAAGATCACCATGTCAGGTTTCAAGCCTTACAGGTCAAATTTGCTCATCCAGTTGCTCAGATGGTTGAAGATCAGTTGTATTGGATAAAAAGTCAATTGTGGTCAACATATAGTCAAACTTCATAATTTTTGGTCAACATCAATATTTTGAAGTGATATTCATCATTTAATTAAGGGTTGATCATGATTTCTCAAGGAAAGTCAAGATTTAATCAAAAGTTAAAGTTTCTAAATTAGGGCTTTTCAGACAAAAGTCAACAGAACTTTGACCAGGCATAACTTTCACATACTTTATCAGAATTTTTCCCACCAAAACTCATTTTAAAGGGAATTCAATTCTATACAACTTCATGTCTCACTAGCTTGGGCTGGAAATGCTATATTTGGTAGTTATGGATCAAAACATTACAGGTCATTTCAAAAAAGTCAACAAAAGTCATCTTTTTGCAAAGAAGTGTTCATGAGCATGGAAACTTAAATAAAGATGAAACCAAAAGGGATATTTAGAAGACATCTCGAGCTTTCTAAAAAGTCCAAGAACACCCAAAAATGTGGAAAATTGACCAAAATATAAGTTGTGCAAGTTGAGCATTATTGAGGAGGTGCATGAAGAAATATACTTAGCAAAGGAAAATATTTTTCAAATGGGCCTAAGATATTATGATTCAAACTTATTCCTAACATTATCAAGAGCCTCTAAGCCCAGCTACACGCCCTCCTTCCATTTATTTTATTTATTTTTGAATTAAACCATTAAAATTCAATTTTAATTAACATAAAATATTAAGACAAGGTACAAGGCATATGGGCTTGATATCCAAGTTTCTTGAGGTCCAAGATTGACAATGCAAGCTGAAAAATTCGTGCAAGAGAGTTTAAGGAAGATTGAGCGAGGAAAATAAATATTTGATTCAAAAACTTCAATCAAATATCTTTCATTCAATGCAATATATTTTACCAAGTTTGTTGACCTAATCTCTTGTCCTATATATACTTAACATCCTCACAAGACAAAGGGACGATTTTGCATCCTCTTACACGGATTTCTAGCCTCTTACAAGCCCTAGAAATTTCTCAAAATTTCTCACAAACTTTCAAAATCGTGTTTCAATTATCAGGTGTTCTCAAGCCAAAACAACCATCGAGTCACTCTCTTGAGCATTCCAGGAGTCAATCCCAGGCTTTACACGATCCCAAAGCATCCAAAAATCACTCACCCAAGCTGCTCCGGTTTGGTATTTTTCTATAAATCGTTTATCTCAATCCATGCATTACTAACTAATTTTGTTTGTTTCTATGATCTCAGGATGTTGTTTAGAACAGGTACAACGTGTTACATGTGAGCATTAGGGTTTAAATACCATGATACCATTGTTAGGGCATAGGAGCTGTGAGTTTCAAACCCACTGATACAAGGACTTTCAGGCTATAAAAATACCACCCTTGGATTCCTAGGGTACGAATTAGGGGGGTAGGGTCCTTTATTTGCATTCATGTTGTGTATTTTTGCAGGATCTGATTTCCATTTGCTCCGGCGCTTCTGATTCAGGAACAAACAACACATACATATTTATGAATCCAGCAATATGAATGGATGTATCACCGCCCCAGCGGTCTACCCTTGCGCGCGCTATGTCACTCTCTATCTCTCAGGTCGTGGGTTCAAACCCCACCTTTTGTTGTTTATTTTCATTGTTATTTTTTAACACAGGTTTCAGAGTCTCCAGAAGGAACGCCTCCAAAAGCTCTAGCTTCTAGATGTCCCCAGCACCAGAAGCTCCAACTTCTAGGTCTCCCCAGCGCCAGAATCCTCTAGAAGCTCCAGCTTCTGGATGGCCCCAGATGAGAAGTCCCTAGAAGCTCTAGCTTCTGGACGTCCCAGATCCAGAATCTCCAAAAGCTCCAGCTTCTGGACCCTTTCCAGCGCCAAACACCCCAGAACCTCCAGCTTCTGGACTCCCCCAGCAGCAGAATCTCTAGAAGCCCCAGCTTATGGACCCTTTTAGATATAGAAGCCCCAACCTTTGGACACGCTTAGCAGGATTTCCACCAGAAACTCCAGTTTCTGGATGCCCACGGCGCGTCACTCCCAAAAGACCTAGCTTCTGAGGCATCTTCTGCCAGAAGCTCTTTTTTTTGGTTTCTTTTTTATTTATTTTCTGCTTTCCCTTTTAATTAATTAATTAATTTAACTAGTAATTAGGTTAAATAATTAGGTTAATTAGATAAATTTCATAAACAATTTTTCCATGCTTTTTAATTAACGTAATTAGTTTAATTTAGGTTAATACTCATTAATTTTTTCTCAAGTAATTAAAATCAATTAAAATTAGGTTTTTCTCACATAAACTCTAATTTTCAAAAAAACACCAAAAATACTAGGATGTAGTTTCTCTTCTGCTATTTATTTTTGCATTGAAATTCTAGAAAGGATGTATAGGTTGCAAGTTTATTTTCATGTAATAGCGTAGGTTTACGTTTCTGCCTTTACCTACAGCACCCCCTATTATGTATCTGCCCCAAAGCCATGTAATAGCATAGGACCTTTATATTTCCGCAATTTATTTTCTGCACCTATTAACTGCTAGTAACTAGGCGTGTATGGCAAGATAAAAATCAACATAGATCACTAATCATAAGATAAATATATGAATGTAACACACTCTCTTCACACATGCACCCCCTTTAGGGTATCCTCTCTCGTTGCCTTATGAAAATGGTCAAGTCCCTCGAATGTGGGGGTATCTTAGTACGGTTGCCTATAATACATCATCACAGTCCCTTCGACTTAAAAGATCATAGTCCCTCGATGTTGCATACGAATATATGATCTCGTCCCGCGATTGTGTAATACCCCAAAATTTTCCCTCCTACTCTTCAAGACATTCCATACATCCATGCTCAAGGATTCCTCAAGGGTTAACCATACAAACCCTCTCCTAGACAATCAACCCAAACTAGGATTTGGCAATTCTCAGATCAAGATAGGTTCTCAACACCTCCAATGATCATCATGCCTCCTCATATGCTTCAAAGAATCTCCATGACAAGATTCAAGCCTCACAGGTCAACTTTCCTCAGGCAATTGCTCAAATGGTTGAAAATCAGTTGTATTGGACAAAAAGTCAACTGTGGTCAACTTACAGTCAAACTTCATATTTTTTGGTCAACATCCTCATTTTGAAGTAACATTCATCATTTGATCAAGGGTTGATCACGATTCATCAAGAAAACTCAAGATTTGCTCAAAAGTCAAACTTTCCAAATAAGGGTTTTTTTGAAGAAAAGTCAACTAAACTTTGACTGAGCATAACTTCTTCATACTTTATCAGAAATTTTTCCACCACCTCTCATTTTGAAGGAAATTCAATTATCTACAACTTCATGTCTCACAAGCATGTTCAAAAAATGCTTCATTTGGAAGTTATGGATCAAAACATTACAGGTCCTTTTCAAAGTCAACAAAAAGTCAACACTTTTTGTAATGAAGTTTTATTGAGCATGGAAACTCCAATTGAGATGAAACAAAAGAGGTTGTTTAGAGGACACCTAGAGCTTTCTAAAAAGTCCAAGAACACTCAAAAATGTGGAAAATTGAGCAAGATACACCTTACACAAGTTGGACATTTTTGGACAATTGCACAAAGAGAGATACTTGCCAAAATCCAATTTTTTCCAAATGGGCCTATAATTTTATGATCCAAACTTGATCATCATATTATTTGTGACCTATTGATTCCTTGCCATCACCTCTTTCTATTTTTTTGATTTATTTTTGAATTTAAAAGCATTTAATTCAAATTTAAATTAAATAAAATATGAAAACAAGATATATTTTCAATTGGGTTAGATTTTTATCAAACTTGAGGTCCAAGATAGCCCACACAACTTGCCAAATTCGTGCTAGCTCTCACATGGAAGAGAAAATCAAATTTTCAAAAGATTTGATTTGATTTGAAAGAGAAAATATTTTGCATTGAAGAGGAGATCTTTTTTCATTCCTTTTACTTCCAATTCTTGCTCTATAAATACTCAGCTCATTGCACAAGACCACAGACGAAAACCCTAGCCCAGACAAGCAACTCTTATTTTCAAATTTTTTCTCAAAGTTGTGAAATTCGAATTCCAAATTCCAGCCCAAGCCAGCCATCCCATTGTGTTCCTGAGGTTCCCAGGGATCAATCCCAGCCTTTACTCGAAGCCCAGACTGCCCAGATCGTGCTCCCTAGCTTGCTCCGATTTGGTATTTTCTTGAATTTCGATTTCATAAATCCATGCATTGCTAATTGTTTTTGTGTGTTTATTTGAACTCAGGACATGTATTAGATCACATTTGAACCATTACATGCACGCTTAGACGTAGAAAACACGAATCACCATGGCTAGGGCATTTTGAACTGTTTCGTTCGAACCGGCTTGTACAAGCACTTTCAGGAAAAAGTAATGCCACCATTAGATTCGCAAGGGTCGATTTAGGGGGGTAGGGTATTCCTTTGCCATTTATTTTTCGTATTTCGCAGGTTTGATCTTTGAACTCGCCGGAGAAGACGACTGGAGCTAGGGATCCGGCGTCGTTGACGTGTATTGACTCCAGCATGGCGTGCATGGCAGTTTGGCTCATTCCGATTCGTCCATCTATGCATCCTGGGTCCCATGCGCTGACTGTGTGTTGAAATTCCAAAAATACAACACGTGTATCTCTTATAATCACACGTTTCCAAATTTCAAACACCAAATGCAGTTTGGCTCAGTGGTAAAGGAAAGCAGGCGTGTGTTTTCTCCTCATGGTCACTAGTTCGATTCCTGGCAAGACCATTCTTTTTTTACAAGCTTTGAAAACTAACATGTTTTTACTATTTTTCCTTTTTTAATATTTTCATGCATTTTAATTAATCTTCAAATATTTTTATCATGCATTTAAAAAATCCCAAAAATATTTTTCTTTTTTGCATTATTATCAGAAAATGTTTATTTAATTTTTAATATTAAAGTTAATATTTTTGCATGCATATTTTATTTAATTACTAATTAATCATTAATTTGACTTTTAATTGCATTTAAATATCAAAAACGATCCAGAAAATTACCAAAAAATTATTCTATCATATTAATGTCATTACTAATCAAAAACCTTTTTCTTCATTCAAAAATATATCTTTTTACTAACATTTTTCTCTTGTGCGAATTTCTCTTATTTTTCGATTATGTATCTGTTCACAGGTTGTAATGTTTCGGACAATTTTTCTTGCTTTTCTTTTTCAATTATGTAACTGCCTATGGGATGTAATAGTTTAATTAGGACTTTTACTTTCCGCACTCCTATTATGTAACTGCCCCAAAGCCATGTAATAACGTAGGATTTATCTTTCCGCATTTTACTTTCCGCAATTTATTTTCCGCACCCTATAAACTGCTAGTAATTAGGCGTGTATGGCAAGATAAAATTGGACATAGATCACTCATAATTTCAAGATAACATATCTGAATTTGACACACTCACTTCACACATGCACCCCTTAGGGTAATTCTCTCTCGTTGCCTTAACAAATACAAATGGTCAAGTCCCTCGAACGTAGAGGTATTCTAGCACCGTTGCCTACAAAATATATCATCATAGTCCCTTCGATACAAAGATCATAGACCCACGATGTCGCCTACGAATACATGATCTTGACCCTCGGTTGTTGCCTACGAAAAGTGATGATTGTCCCTTCGAATGTGCTAGGATACTTCCTATAAGTTGCCTTCTATGACCATCTGATGTCCCTTCGAATGTCCCTTCACATCCAACGAATGGGGTTACCTACCAACCAATGGTATGGATAGCACTATTCTAAAGGAACGTAAAAGAACACGAAAACGACCATTCTGAGTAGGTAATAAGACTTTTAGTTGCTTGCTCAAACAAAATGCTTTTCACACCACACACTTTTGTCAAAGTTCAAACTCTTTTCAAACAAAACATTTCTGAACACTTTGTATACATTCCTACATGAATCATTACAAAGTCAAAGCAAAATGCCTTTTCAAAACATTTTTGTCAAACACACAGAAAGCAAATTTTAAATGATCTAAGAGCAACTAAGAGCCCGTAGATAACTACGGATGGAAAGGGGTGCTAATACCTTCCCTTTTCATAAACTTCTCCCTTACTCAGAATCTAACGAAGATCTTTTTCTGTACTTTTTACCTTCCCTTAATTGGATAAAAGAAAAGTCGGTGGCGACTCTTGCTATCCGCAACATTTGCGATACAAAAAATCTCAAAGTCAGTTCACCGTATTATAGAACTGGCGACTCTGCCGGGGAGACACCCTAAAGAGAGAATTACCTTAGGGATTTTTTAGATCATCTTTACTTCTTTCTGATTGATTTCCTTGCTTTATCTTTAAGGGTTGCTTGGGTATTATACTTGTGGGGGATCCTACACCCGGATCCAGGTTTCCTTTAGGTAAGTAGCAATAGATCGTCGCGACCGTTAGGCGTATACCGAAACGGTCAACATGATGGCTACATTAGTGTGACACTTTGGATGTCCTGATGCTCCTCATTCCCAAGTTGAGGATAATATTTGGCTTCTGCGTGGGGTCATCAACACTAACTAAACTTTTAGAACCTTAATTGACCTATCTTGGCCATTAGAAGGTAGTGAGATGGCCGGCTTTGGTACAGACCGAGGTTGGTTGATACTCGATCCTACGCTCATTAAGATCAGACTTTTGGGATATTTTCGGTCGACCACTTGGTAGTCGTATTGAAATAAACGCCTACGAGAAAGATCAATGATATGAGATTCCTAGAACCCGGTTACTATTATAGGACAGGATGAACTAACTCAAACTTTTGGTAGGGTAATCACCTATACCTCATGCAAGCCTTAAACCTAGGCTCATTGTGTGATTTGTTTGTGTCTGCTAAACATGACATCATGACATCATTTGCATTGCATATCATCTCTAACTATTTCAAGGACCTAGGGATTTATCTTTGCTCTGTTTTGTAGGGATTATGGCTTCTAGAAAGACTATCCGAATCAACTTCATGGGTGTACCTACTCAACTCAAAGAATTGGTTTCAGAAATTCCCGGTCATGCTCAGTTCATCAAAAGACATGGTTATCTACTTGACTTGGTTACCTCCGGTTTTGAAGAAGATATGATGCATGTCCTATTTCAATTCTTTGATCCGAAACACCATTGCTTTACATTCCCAGATTATCAGTTGGTTCCTACCTTGGAAGAATTCTCTAAGTTACTTGGGATACCTATTCTTGATCAAATGCCATTCACTGGTCTAGAAAAGGTTTCTAAGTATAAGGATATCGCATCAGCATTACACCTAAAGCGCTCAGACATTGAAGCCAATTGGGAAAATAGAAGTGGAGTTAAGGGTTTACTTGCCAAGTTTCTGATGAATAAAGCCCGGGAATTCCTCAAAGCTATGAGTTTCCATGCATTCGAAGACATCTTGGCCTTGCTAATCTATGGTTTGGTTCTATTTCCTAACCCGAATCAATTCATAGATGTGAACGCCATCAAAATTTTCCTTACCCACAATCCTGTGCCTACCTTACTTGGAGACATCCTACATTCTCTCCACACTCGTACTATCAAAAGATAAGGAACTCTCATGTGTTGCATACCGTTACTTTCCAGGTGGTTTATTTCGCACCTTCCTTCATCCGTATTGAAGAACGAACAAAGGTTGAAGTGGTCTCAAAGACTAAAGTCACTCTCTCATTCAGATATCCGTTGGTGTCTTTTCTCTCAAAAGGACTTCACATTCATTGAGCGTTGTGGAGAATTCCCTAATGTACCACTCCTTGGCATAAGGGGAGGTATCACTTATAACCCTTCTCTAGCTCTACGTCAGTTTGGTTATGCTCGAAGAGATGGCCCGCATGATATGCTTCTCCAAGATATTGTGTTCGACTACAACCACGATCTCCAGAATTATCGACGAAGGTTTATGCACGCTTGGGGCATGGTAAAGAAGACTGATACCAAGACTTTGGGGCACCAGAACTCCATTCCTTGGGAACCTTACCTCAAATGGGTGCGAGCTCGAGCTCAAAACCTCATGGTGCCATACACGCCTGTTTTACCCGTAATTATGGAACCTGTTGCTATAGGTGACGTACCCCTATACTGTTCTCCATCCTGACATGCCTACTGATTTTGAAGACTTGAAGATATCCTGGATTCAGCTCAAAGAAGAAAGGGATATATTTGAAGCTCAGTGTTATGCAAGTGAGAAGAAGGTACTAGAGTTGACCAAGCTGCTTCACGAGGAGCGGAACATCAACGCCTACCTCGGCACCAAGAGGAAGCGCCCATGGGAGACTTAGAGCTTTAGGATTTTATTTCTTTTGTTTTATTTTTTCCGAACTATTTCTTGTACCCAAAAAGAAAAAGAAGAGAATAAAAGGAAATTAATAAAAAGTTTGTTCTTATTTGTTTAACAAATTTAAATTCCTAAGGTCCTTGAAAACATTGCATGGCATTCGCATAAACATCACATAGCATAGCATAACATTGCATCACAGGTACATTGAAGATCGATTTTCTCATTTTCTCGCTATTTATTTTAGTAGAAATGGCTCTTGAATAGACTGTCAAAGATCTCCAGGCTCAGAATGCTCAGTTCCAGGAGATGTTCACCAGCTTGGTCCAAGGCCAAGAAGATCTGAAGAAGCTTATCAACAGAAAGAAGAGGGTCGTTGGTGTTCTCAACATGGGCAGACGTTACAAAGGTGGTCCTAAAGTGGTCAGCCGGATAGAGCTCTCAAAGAGTGTCAAGACTGAGGGAAGTGTCAAGGGTAACGAAGATGACCAGCGTGATCCTGAGAAGAAGGAAGAGGAATGTGAGAATGATCAGTACTCTGATGAAGATGACAAGTTCAAGCAACTTGAAGACCGTCTGAATGCTGTGGAAAATCTGAAGATGTCAGGGCTGAACTTTGATGACCTGAGTCTTGTTCCTGGTATGGTGATTCCTCCCAAGTTCAAGGTTCCTACTTTTGCCAAATATGATGGCATTTCTTGTCCGAAGCTGCATTTGAAGTCCTATGTTCAGAAGATCAACCCCCACACTGATGACAGAAAGTTGTGGATGCATTATTTTCAAGAAAGTTTGACCGGAACTCAGTTGGAGTGGTACTATCAGCTAGAGAATGACCATATCCTTACTTGGAGTGACTTGGCGGATGCTTTCTATAGACAGTATGAGTACAATGCTGAATTGGCACCCACTCGCATGCAACTACAAAGCATGTCTATGGGTCGTGATGAGAAGTTCAAAGAGTATGCTCAGAAATGGAGAGATCTAGCAGGCAGAGTTCAACCACCCTTGTCCAATAGGGAGTTGGTTGATATGTTCATGGGGACATTGTCAGGTCCATTCTTCAATCATCTGATTGGAAATTCTTCAGCCGGATTCACCGAGCTGATACTGACAGGAGAACGTATTGAGGCTGGAATCAAGAGCGGAAAGATTCAGGTAGAGTCATCTTCAAATGTTGCAAAGAGATCTTTTGGTAAGAAAGAAGCCAATGCTGTGTATGGTCAGAAGAGCCGAGCCAAGACCGACCGTGCTCAATCTGTGGGGGCAGTTGTGATCTCCAATCCTACATCAGTGCAACCTCAATGAGACAACGCGCGTAACCAGAACGCGCCAAGAAGACAGTTTACGAGGATCAACATGCCATTGTCGCAAGCCTTGCAGCACATGTTGAAAGCAGAGTTGATTACCTTGAGGGATCCTCCTCAGAACATCAATACCTCCTCTCCGAGATATAATCCTAATGCAAAGTGTGCTTACCACTCCAATAGCCCAGGGCATAGTACTGATGATTGTTGGGCTCTGAAGAATAAGATCCAAGACATGATTAAAGCTAAACAGATTGAGTTTGATCCTCCTGTCGAGACTCCGAATGTGATCAATGCGCCCATGCCTGATCACGGCAAGAGTTCCAATGCTATTGACAAGACTGCTTATGTTTTCAATATAGATGACTTGACTATTCCTCTGATGACTGTTAAGAAGAATTTGCTGCAAGCCGGTGTCAATCTAGGATGCCCAGAGAATTGTCGTTGGTGCCCATCTGCGCCTGACGGTTGTGCTTGGTTGAGAAGACGTGTCCAGTGCATGATGGATAACCGTGAAGTGCTATTCCTGAAACCACCTGTGGAGAGTCTATGTGAAGACATGTCTAAACTGAAGATCGAAGATGTGAGCGAAGCTGAACTGTCTACATGGGATACCTTAGGGCAGCCAAGTGGAAATTTTGATTACATGGTGAAGTATACTGTTCCTGAAAGCTACAAAATTCCTATTGAAGATGTCAAAGTGACCGGATGGGGAGACGAGTTCCCAGAAGACTATGTTGATGTTAACACAATAAGGATTTCCTCTGCTGATTCCGTGCCTAGAGTGGCACCTCTCATCATCACTTCTCCCAGACCAGTTCCCTATTCCTCTGACAAGGCTACCCCTTGGAATTATGGAGCTGATGTTTACTACCATGGTGTCAAGCAAGACCCTCTGACCGTCGAAGACCTTACGATTGAAGCTACCATTCCTGACATTGACAACATCACCGGATCAAGCAAAGTGACCAGAACCGGAAGAGTGTTTTCTCCAGATATATCTCCTCCAAAAGACATTGCGACTCCAGCTCGCATTCCAGCTATTCAACCAGTTCCCGAAGCTAGAGGGAAAGAACCAGTAACTCATCCTGCTCAGACAGAAGTACCAAAGGAAGTTGCTGAAGATGCCTCCAAACAAGAAATGGAGGAAATTCTGAAGATTATCAAGAAGAGTGACTACAATGTTGTGGAACAGTTGGGACAGACTCCGTCCAAGATATCCATGCTTGCTCTGCTCTTGTGCTCTGAGGCTCATGCTAAGGCCTTAGTGAAGTTTATGAAGAATGCTCACATACCGCAAGAACACTACTACTGATCAATTTGAAGTTTGTATTGCTAGCCTGGCTGCCAACAATGGCCTAGGCTTCTCGGATGCTGACTTGACTCCTGCAGGAAGGAAACACAACAAAGCCTTGCACGTGTCTGTTGAATGCAAGGGCATTACACTGTCTCATGTCTTGGTAGATACCGGTTCTGCTCTGAATATCTTAACGAAGAGTGCTTTTGATCGACTTGATGTTGAAGGATTAGTCCTGAAGCCCAGCGACATTATTGTGAGAGCTTTTGATGGTTCTAAACGAACAGTACTTGGAGAGCTCATTCTACCAGTCAAAGTCGGTTCCCATACTTTTGACTCCACTTTCTTTGTCATGGACATCCGTCCAGCTTACTCTTGCCTACTTGGACGCCCTTGGATACATGGGGCAGGCGCTGTTACCTTTACTTTGCATCAGAAGTTGAAGTACCCGGTGAAAGGGAAGGTTGTTACAGTGTGTGGTGAAGAGGAATACATGGTCAGTCATCTGCAGTCATTCTGATACCTCGAGATGGAGGGTGAATTCTTTGAGACTCCCTGTCAAGCTTTCGAAACAATCCCTAGAGTCATGCCTGTTGACTCTCCTGTCACTCCTGAAGTTACACAAGCCGTGCCTAGGATGGCCTCGCTGAAAGATGCTCAAGCTGCAGTTGAAGAATGAGGTAGTGCTATTTGGGGTCAGCTCCCCGATCTTCCTTTCAAATCTGACAAAACTGGTTTAGGCTTCACCATCAAGGGTCAGAAGATGATACGCCGTGAACGTGCCGGCCAACTTCCTTTCCGCATCAGCCAGAATGGAGTCCATGCTATAGAAGACGACGACATCGACTTCGACATCAGCAAGTGGATGTTCCTAACTCCCGACAACGGACTTAGCAAATTGAGGACTGAAGACGTCATACCAATCTCCTTTAGACAGGAGTAATTGCTTTTGTTTTCTGTTTTGGTTTTCGTTTTCTACGTCTTGAACAATAAACTTTAAAGCCTAGTGCCTTGCCCGGGGCACCATGGCTCGTTTGTGAGGGTTATTATCTGTCATTTGCATATTTTCATTCAATAAAATCGTTGGACTTTTGCATTTAAATGTTGTTTTCCTTCTTTTACTTTATCACCCCTTCAAAAGCTATGTGTTTCTTACGCACCCGTGATACAACTGCAGAATCACTCGAATCTCGTTGATATGACTATGCTATTGCTAAATATGACTTGATAATCCGATCTACCAAGTGAAGACGAAGGTGAGGAATATTGTGAAGTGCCGGAGAACTTGTCGGGCTACTGCAAGAAGAGCGAGTTATCGGCCGCACGAAAAACTAGTTGAGGTTGTGAATCGGTGCTTGCGAAGGCAGAAAGAGATCAAGATAGAAGCGGGTCTTGAGAACAGTGTCAAAGAAAGATTGGTTCAGATGCTACGAGACTATATTGAGGTTTTTGCTTGGTCATACGAAGACATGCCAGGTCTAGACATTGATATTGTGGTGCACCGATTACCAACAAAGGAAGGTTTTCTCCCAGTAAAGCAGAAGGTCCTTCGTATGTGTCCTGAGATGTCAGAGAAGATCAAAGCCGAAGTTATGAAACAGTTCAATGCCGGTTTCCTAGCCGTTACTTCTTATCCACAATGGGTTGCAAACGTGGTTCCCGTACCTAAGAAGGATGGTAAAGTATGAATGTGTGTGGATTACAGAGATCTGAACAGAGCAAGTCCGAAAGATGATTTTCCACTCCCTCATATTGATGTTCTAGTTGACAACACCGCCCAGCACAAGGTTTTCTCCTTCATGGATGGTTTTTCCGGTTACAATCAGATCAAAATGGCTCCTGAAGACATGGAGAAGACCACTTTCGTTGCACAGTGGGGCACTTTCTGCTACAAGGTCATGTCGTTCGGACTGAAGAACGCAGGAGCCACTTATCAGCGTGCCATGGTGGCATTGTTTCATTACATGATTCATCACGAGATAGAGGTCTACATCGACGACATGATAGCTCGACCGCAGACTGAAGAAGAACATCTCGATCATCTGCAGAAGCTATTTGATAGGTTGAAGAAGTACAGATTAAGACTCAATCCTAACAAGTGCACCTTTGGAGTCAGATCCGGTAAGCTCCTAGGGTTTATCGTCAGTAGTAAAGGTATTGAAGTTGACCCCGCCAAGGTTAAAGCTATTCAAGAAATGCCGCTCCCATCGAGGAAGTCGAGGTTTTTTAGGACGATTGAACTACATTGCAGTTCATTGCACATCTAGCGCTGCTTGTGAGCCAATCTTCAAGTTCTTTGAAGAAAGATCAAGTAGTGGAATGGAGCGGCGATTGCCGGATCGCTTTTGACAAAATCAAGGAGTACCTACGAATCCTCCTATCCTAATTGCCCTGAAGGAAGACCTCTTATCATGTACTTGGCGGTGTTAGAGAACTCAATGGGGTGTGTGTTGGGGCAACATGGCGAGTGCAGTCGAAAAGAGTATGCAATATACTACCTTAGCAAAAAGTTTACCGACTGTGAAACAAGATACTCATAGCTCGAGAAAACTTGCAGCGCTTTGGCTTGGGCTGCTCGCCGACTAAGACAATATATGTTGACTCACACTACTTTGTTGATTTCCAAGATGGATCCGATAAAGTACATCTTTGAGAAACTAGCCCTCTCCGGAAGAATAGCAAGATGGAAAATGATCTTGACCGAATACGACATCCAGTATACTTCCCAGAAAGCGATCAAAGGAAGTGTAGTAGCCGATCATTTGGCTCATCAAGCCGTAGATGACTATCAGTCTATGCAGTTCGAGTTTCCAGACGAAGATGTTTTGTTAGTTACTAATTGCGAAGAACCAGGACCAGACGGAGGACCTGAACAAGGATCCCGATGGACCATGGTCTTTGATGGAGCCTCAAATGCACTTGGCAATGGCATTGGCGCCATCATTACGTCTCCTACAGGCGGACATACTCCTTTCACCGCCAGATTATGTTTCAGTTGCACCAATCATATGGCCGAATACGAAGCATGCATCATGGGTATCAAAGCTGCTATTGACTTAAGAATCAAGTTCTTGCAAGTGTACGGAGACTCAGCTTTGGTGATCAGTCAGATTAAGGGCGAATGGGATACGAAGCATCCGAATCTCATTCCGTATCGAGAGCATGTTCTAAGTCTGATCCCCTACTTTGAAGAGATTACTTTCGATCACATTCCACGAGAAGAGAATCAGTTGGCAGACGCATTGGCTACTATGTCGTCTATGTTCAAGGTTAGATGGGACAACGAGGCTCCCCAAGTTATCATTGAAAGGTTCGACAAACCAGCATATTGTTGTGAACTTGATACAGAAGAGAAACCTTGGTTCTACGACGTGAAGAGGTATCTTGAGACTCAGGAATATCTCGCAGGGGCATCTGTCAACGATAAGAAGTTCTTGAGAAGATTCGCATCCAAATTCTTCCTTAGCAACAGCATCTTATACAAGTGCAATCGCGACCTGTGCTTACTCCGCAGTGTATACCAGAAAACAGCAAAATGGATCATGGAAGAATTACACGAGGGCGCATTCAGTACCCACTCCAGTGGACATACCATGGCTAAGAAGATTCTGAGAACAGGTTACTATTGGTCCACCATGGAAGCTGATTGTCACCGCTATGCTCGACTTTGTCACAAATTCTAGATATATGCAGACAAAGTGCATGTACCTCCGGTACCGTTGAATGTTCTTACCACTCCTTGGCCATTTGCAATGTGGGGCATTGACATGATTGGAGAAATCAAGCCCACCGCTTCCAACGGACATCGTTTCATCCTCGTGGCAATTGATTACTTTACCAAGTGGGTAGAAGCAGCCTCGTTCGCATCTGTTACCAAGAATGTTGTGGCTCGATTCATCAAGCATAATCTTATCTGTCGGTATGGCACTCCCGAAAGCATTATCACAGATAACGGTTCCAACCTCAACAACAAGATGATCGCTGAACTCTGCACGCAGTTCAAGATCCAACATCACAACTTTTCTCCATATCGACCTAAGATGAATGGCGCAGTGGAATCCGCCAACAAAAACATTAAGAAGATCATACAGAAGATGACGGTGACTTACAAAGATTGGCATGAGATGTTACCATTTGCTCTTCATGGCTATCGCACTACAGTACGAACATCAACAGGGGCAACCCCCTTCTCTCTTGTCTACGGTATGGAAGCGGTCCTGCCAATCGAGGTTCAGATACCCTCAACTAGAATCCTCCAGGACGTAGAGTTAGGTGAAGATGAATGGATTCAGACTCGTCTCGACCAGATCAACTTGATTGATGAGAAACGACTCGCATCCATCTGCCACAGAAAGATCTACCAGAAACGAATGATCAGAGCATTCAATAAGAAAGTCAAACACCGAGTCTACGAAGTCGGTGATCTAGTAGTCAAGCGCATCATCCTTCCACAAGGTGATCCCATGGGCAAGTGGACTCCCACCTATGAGGGACCATTTGTAGTCAAGACAGTATTTTCCGGCGGAGCTATGATACTTAGCACCATGGATGGCGAAGACTTCCCACACCCTGTGAACACAGACATAGTCAAAAAATACTACGCATGAACGAGACCCGCTAGGTCGACTGACCTAGGCAAAAATAAGGGCATCCTGACGAACCAAAGAGGTTCGGGCAAAAGTTAAGGATATATACAAAAAATGTACACCCGGCAAGTCGAAAACCTGAAAAGGCGACTTGGGCAAAAAGGGTATCCCGGTAGACTGAAAACCCGAAAGGGCGGTCTAGGCAAAAGTTAGGGATTTAAGCGTATGACTATGTCTCGTCCAGATCACCTATCTACAGACTACTATCAGCATTCAAGGATCAAATGGCGAATATCAATTCACTCACTTTCTACTGACAGCAAGGAGATGAGATAGTCGATATATATGAGTACTAGCATAGTTGGAACTTAACGAGATAGTTTCCGCATAGCTTTTTACTTTCTCTGTATACAAACTGTTTGGCCATACGACACCCTTTCAAAATAATACAAGTTCTTTCTTTTCACAAAGTGTTTGTTTTTGTTGTTTTTTGCACGAAGTCCAACGATTGTTTTGAATGATTATGTGCATTTGACAATAAAAACCTGTTTACAAACATACGAAAAGCAGACATACAAAAGTACTTACTACAGGCTCTAGGAATTGAGATGACGACGACGAAAGTCACCAATACGTTCCCCCCACAGAGTACAAATCCCCGCAGAGCCTCCGCTTGTTACCAATCTTCCCTAGCAAAGTACTTACCTCTTTTCAGTAGTTCTCCAACAGAGGTATTCATCCCCAGCAGAATATCTCTCATTCCCCTGACGGCAGCAATATCCCGACTCGAAACTTGGTCAGATAGTGCATCGGAGGAAAACTACATTTCTTACTCCCCAAACAGGATCTACGCACCAGATCCCCGTCGGAGTACTTCCTGGTTTCCATTATCCTTAGCAGGGTCGACACACTAGTTCTCCCAGCAGGTTGCCTCCTCACTTCCTCCCTCCCCGGTAGGGTCTACGTATCAGATCCCTAGCGGAGCATCTTCCATCTTTATTCCCCAAACAGCAGTGTCCAGACTCGAAACTTGGTCAGATAGTGCATCGGAGGAATCAAAGTCACCTATTCTTATTCCAAGTCAGGGTTTCCACGGTTTCATCCTCAAGTAGAAGCCATGAATCCTCAAGAAGAACGTCCACGTCTTCTTCAAGATGGATATTGTCATACCCCAATTTTTGACCTAATATACCACCTTACATTTGCATCACTGCATCACTAACAGTTCAGAACAGAATTAATCGGGTGTGGCTTCTACATGTCAAAATTAGGGTTTCACAAAATTTTCATCTGATTCAAGAGGAAATCAATTAGGGTTTGAGTTTTATCCACCTCATTTGATCTATCTTGATCAAATCATCAACCTCTGATCTTCAGATATCAAATTTTTCCTAATGATCTATCGAGGATCGACCAATTAGGGTTTTCATCGAGGATGAGCAATTACTGATTTTCTGATCAATGAATGACTTTTTTTGATTGGAGATTGATCTTCATATCTTAAATACAACATCTTGACCTAATTTTTGGATTCAGAACATCACAGAAGTTCACAGATTTCATCAGTCAATTTCTGGATCATCTGATGAAATTTCATCTGCACTGAAAAGTCAAACTTTGACTTTTGGTCAACTTTTTCAAGACAAAACTTTTTCCATCATCAAAATACTTCAAGTGTTAAAATTTCACATTTTTTCCAAACTTCATGGCATTTTTTCACATAGTTCCATTTTGAATTAGAAAAAACTCAAAACATGAAAGTTGTAGCCCTTGAAACAAGCTTTCCAAAATGTCCAAGAACTCTCAAATCCATGGAGTCTAGCTATACCTTTGATTTTGAAACATAGAGCTCCAAAAACCTTGATTTTCAAAGTACAACCTTCAAAATTACAAGTCATTTTGAGTTTTCTTCTTCTAGAAGCCATGCCACCTAGCCAAGAGGGATAGAGCTGATAAAAATCAGATGGAGAGTAATTATGATGGGATAGGATCAAGTTGAATAATTAACCATGGTTAAAAGGAAGCTTCCTTTTGCATTTATTGCAAAAATGACTTTCTTGCCCTCTAAGGCAAGTTGTAAATATCCAAGCCTATCTCTTTTGCTTGCTAAAATCAGAACTCTTGACCTATAAATAGAGGTCATGTTGGCCATTTGAAACTACACCAAAGCTATGCCAAAACAAGCTTTCTCACTTCTTTCTTAATTTTCAAGTAACATATTGTAATTTGAGAAATCTTGCATTTTTCAAAACTTGTGAAAAAACATGAGAGATTTGGTGTTTAACATGTCATAAACATCATATGTAATTGGTTTGTAACTTAAAATCAACACAAGAAACACTAAAAATAAGATTTGCATTTCAAGCTTTCAAACTTGCCAAAACTGCCTTAACCTTCGAATTTAATCTTTGGCTCGAGCAAGTTGTGATTTTTTCACTCAAACATCATCAACATACTCCATATGGATGATGCAGACCATTAACCTTGACCTGTAACATCGCTAACATCAAATTCAAGTTTCACTTTGAAGCTTATGCAGGTGGACTTGGTTGGAATGATCCAGGCAAATTCAGAGTGAGCAGACCATCCTCACACGATCCTTGAAGTCCGTTGGTGCTATAGGAATCATCAAAACAGTTCTGGAAACACTCCATCAAAGGTTTCGATCTCAGCTTCAAGAGGTAAGAACGCGAACTTCAAACTCCTTGATTCCTTGCTTCCAGTTCAAAAAGCTCTTGGCCGTTTTGTTTATGCACCATCACTGATCAATAACCCTCAATCAATTGCTAAATTCATCAACCATACACGATTTCAATTAGAATTTTCAGAACTAGGGTTCTTCGTGTTCGTGTGAAATTTAATCATGTTAAACTGGTGAAGCAACTCGTTTTTCAAAAATCATTTAAATAAATTTTCAAAACAATGAAATCGCCACCTAATTTTATTTGTTCTAGAAAGAACGGGAAAATATAGATAAAACCCACAAGAATCGGATAAGGCGGTCTACGACCAAAAAGGATGGATTCAGGAGTCGGTTACGCAAGGGGAAGGTATTAGCACCCCTTACGTCCATCGTACTCGATGGGACCCATTTAGTTCGAAATGTGTTTGTGTGTGTGTAATCGCTAATTTCTAAGTCATGAATAAATAAAAGAAAAGGGGTTTGTTTATTATTATTTTGAGTTTGACACGGTTTTGGAACCGCGTGCCTACGTATTCCCTCGTGCAATGGGAAAGTCAAAACTCCGTAGTTCTTGTTGAAATGTGTTGGATTGGTTGTGTTGATTTTAGAAGAAAAAGTTTTTTGATGACCGCGTATTTGCGGAAAAGGAATTTGAATGGGTTGAATTGATTTTAATTGTAGATGACAAGTATCAAAACGTTGGGCTATCCTCTAACGACTCAATACTCGAGATTGGTGATTGAGGTCAACCGATCATCTCTCATCCAAAATCTTTATTATAAAAAGGGTGAGGTGAAACAAAGTTCACTTTTATTAAGTGTATGGAATAAAGTATTTAAGTCATTGGGTTACCCTCTAATGGCCCAAATACTTTACATTTTAATTAAATCGTCGGGCTATCCTCTAACGATTTACTTAAATACCATAGCACTATGTTTTTTGTTTTAGAACATGGATTTGAAGTTTCTCAATTTATTGGGCTATCCTCTAATCAATTAGAAACTTCGATTTGTTTTAATCGTTGGGCTAACCTCTAACCATTAAAACAAATCTTATCCAAGTGTTCTTTTTCTTGTAGAAATTCATTTTGGAAAACAAATTCAATTAATTAATTTAATTTGAAAGTGTTTTAGGGGTTTAGTTGTGGATAGAATAATTCAATTAGGAAAACAAGCGAGCCCATACAAAGTGGCTTTATGTATGCTCCTAAAAGTGGGACTAGCGTGACACTAGTATTCTAAACGACCGATTGGAACAATCGATCGAATAGTTGTCGCTGTAGAAAAGCCCAGGACCAAACTATAAATGTGTGCAAGTGTGCATTGTGTATGTTTACCTTTTCCTTGATGAGGAGCCCAAGAGGAGGCTATGTGTTCTAATATGATAAACGCATAATTAAACAGTAATTAGAACACACAAGGAATGAGGTTGCATGTTCATGAACAGGGATATATACAACCAAATCGAATTAATTTGAATAAATAAATAGCTTTTATGTTGTGCAAGAGTTGAGCTCCAAGTAGTCTTCAAGATTAGATAAGGCTTGACGCATCAGATGAATATCAAATGAAGGTTCCTACATCACTCAAGATACAAACAAAAACTATGCGAAGAATAGATATATTTGCGTTCAAATTCATTTGAAGATTGAATTAAATTTCAAATTCGAAACACAAGAATAATAATTACAATATGATTAATTGGACCGAATAAAACATATGAATAAAAGTAGTATAATTGTATTTACAATACTAAATATGAAATAGAAATACTATATAATTATATCTACAATATTAAAAATACATAACTAAATATTATTTTGAAGTAGTAGAGTAATTATAATAAAAATGTAAATGGAGAAAGGTATATATATTCTATGATGGAATGATGTTTGAATATTCTTGAATGCCTTCACAAGTAACAATTTCGTTAGTAGCATGAGTGGGATGAAAATCGAAATGAAATGGCAATAAGATAAACATGGTTAATAAGCAAGAACTTAAAATCGAATGCAACTTGTATGAATGAATGAACAATTCAAGAATCAAGAATTTATTCATGATTATCGATTCAAAAATGAAAACAAATGACTATGGTTCATGTTATTGCTCGATTCAAGTTTGAGACATGAAAAATCAAGCTCAACGCAAGCTTAAAACAACAAAAACTAATTCCGGGCAGCAACCACATAGACTTAATGAGGCTTAAAAGAATTCGATTTAATCATATTTGACATCAAACACATTCAAAGAATATCATGATTTTCAATTCACAAACACTCATGGGAATCACTAACTCATACTCTTATAGCATCCAAGCTCAAGATAAGAAATATCAAATTCATAATAAGTTCTAAACCATTAAATCCAAATCCGGACAGCACTTACGTAAATGAAAATGCTCACAAGAATGCAAATATCAACATGTTTGGCACAAACAGAATCACCTAAATAAAGCAAACTGAATTACTTCTCAAAATCAAACTCAAATTATATTCAATCAACACCAATATCTTCTTCAAATTGAATCAAACAAGCATGATACCGAATTAAACTCGACTCTCGATTAAGACCAAGAATCTCCTCAACATCTCATCATTCATCACAAGGTTCAAAACCGATTCATTCTATAGTCAACTAATGTCTATTAATTTCTAAACTAGACCAACAATTATGTTATCAATAATTCTCATCCAATGACTAAATCCAAACATGGTTGTAACATTCAAATAACTAAAGTTAAGTTATTATTAACCTTCACACTTAATTTCAATATGAATAAGTCACTGCCAATATCACAATCTTATCACTATCACACTGTTTTACAACATCAAGAACATAATTAATAGACTTGTCTTATGAAGGGAAAACAAACTTAAGATGACAAAAACTCCTATCCAGAAACACAATAGCAGCATCGATAAATGAAACAAGTGCATGATTCAAATTTATTTCAAGAGTAAATCGAGTATTCAACATTATGAACATCATGACTCTAACAATCAACACAACGCATTAAACACAACCTCAAAATATTTTCAGATTTTTGAACATAGCAGATTTATATCCAACACATAAACCTTTCACCATAGTATATTTGTCAACACAGCAAAACTCGAACAACAAAACATACACCGTAAAACTATTCCTATTCAGTTTTTATCATGGATTATCAGAGTAAATAGCAGCACAGTTTAACTTGAATAACTCAACGAAGTGAAATCGAGGCTTACCGTTTTGAAATCTGAGTTGAAGCTGCCATATTGATGGAATGCTACTTATTGGTATCCGGCTTAAACTCTGAAGGAAATCAAACTTTTCTTTTTGCCAATCCTTCTCCAAAACTCTCATCACATAATCATTGAAACTCTTAAGATTATCCTTCTTGGCTTCTTGAACGGAGAAGCTGTATTAACGGCGAGCTTAGCGGATTGCTGCGATGTTGCAGATGAAGATGAATGCAGGGAGAACAGAATCGACGGCGTGATGATAAGGAGGTTGGAAGCCGGTTGAGATGGAACAAGTTGCGGCGAGAGAAACCACTGTTGCGAGGTAGAGGAGAGTAGTGCGGCGAATTCACGGCTGAGATTTTGAGAGGAAATGGCGGAAACAGAGTTGAAGAAGGGTAAAGCTGATGGAGGGTTGAAGATGGAGTGGGGTTGGATTGAGTTAACGGCGGAGAGTATAGAGGGAGCGTGAAGGGAAGAAGAAACGGAGAGGGTTGAGATAAGAGTGTGAGTGTAGACGGCTGTGAGGTTGGAGGCTGTGTTGAAGAAGAAAATGGAGGGTTGATGGTTACATGAGGGTTACGGCGGAGAGGTGGCCGTGAAATGATGAAGTTGATGGTATAGGCAGTGAGGAAGCTGCGACGGCGGAGGGAGTATGATCGGAGAGACACAGTTTGGGGGGATGAAACAGGGGTATGGCAGTTTAAGGTGAGTTGAAGGAAATCAGAGTGCGTATGGAGAAGGTAGCTAAGGAGGTGACGGAAGTTATGAAGAGGAGGAGAAGGCGGCTGTGAGTAAGAGGTGGGTTGGAAGAAAGGAAGAAACCGGGATGAAGACAGTGAGGTATTGGTATGGATGGAAGGAATGGTTACTGATAGAAGACAATGAAGAGAGTGGTTTTTTAAGATGCGCAGCTTCCTTCACCATTTCCGTTTTTTCTTTTCCTTGGCTCTCAATTATAACACATATATATATTACAAAAACTAGGTTTAGCAATTTTTTAAAATGCCTAAAATGTCCTTTTCATAAAATGGGCCACAAAATTGGATCTCTCAAAAAATAATAAGCCCAAAAGTATTTTTGTTTGATTTTTTTGAGATAAAAAATGGACACCTAAAATTATCAAAAATGGTAAAAGTTCGGACAATAAATTATCCGAAAAAAATAAAATGAGCACATTAAAATAAACTACGAGTTTCATAAATTAAAGAAAAATTATCAAAATAATTAAAATTGAAATAAAACGATAATGAAGAATACCTGATTTTAAAACACTTACGGTTAAAAACAAAACTTCGAAATGTATCGAAAAATTAGAGAGATCACATTTTCATGATCTACGCGACATGTAGATTCATAAAGCAGTGAGTTAAAGGCGAAAGTTTGAAATATTTTCCCGCTAATTTTAAATGCGATGTCGAATCGCTTTTAACAGTCTGTTTGTAAAATCGAAATATTGATATCATCGACATAAAAACAACTTAAAACGATACAATAAACAGGTAAGAAGATAAAAATGAATAATGTGGAATATCAGGTATAAAACGATGCAAATATTGATTTAAACTAACTTTTGGTCAATTTAAATACGACGAAATGATGCATATGCGATGTGTAAATGACTTGTTTAATGCCAATGACCTAATGGACGCGTATGCAGATGAATGCGACGCTTAAGCCAGATAAAATCGATATAGGAGGGCAAATTTTAGGGTGCAACAGCTGCCCCTATTTAATCGTCTTAAACCTGAAAGTGAAATTGGCCCTAGCCTTTTGAACTTTCAAGGTGGAAGAAGATTAAATATTTAAATAACCCTAAAATTTACGCTACGAAGAACAAGTAGAAATATTTTTGCTTTTTTTTTATCTTTTTTTTTGAAGCCTCCACTAACAAGCTTTGGCTGATAATGGTATGATATTCCCAAAAGATTTCCTCGAAGAGGAGAAGAAATGATGAATATTTACAACTGGGTGACTCGACAGCAAGGTTACTGGGTGACGACCAAGTTTTGAAAAATAATTGCTGGTAAAAAGGCTCGACTTCAATATGGTTACTGGTTTTACGAGTCAATCAGGCGATTAGAATGAAAATGATATCAAAATGGCCGACGTCGGTAAGGTTACCGGGGTATCACAATCAGGTGATTGGGAAAGAAAGCCATAGTGAAGTCACTATCATCGGTGGGGTCACCAGGAAATAAGTATTTGGAAAGAGACTATGGAAAATTTACTAACTTTCGGTTGTAATGATATCAAAGTGGCTGACATCGGTAAGGTTACCGGGGGATCACAATCAGGTGATTGGAAAAGAAGGCCATAATGAGGTCATTATCGTCGGTGGGGTCACCGGGAAACCAAAGAGGTAGTAAGATCCATAACGTCGGTAGGGTTACCGGGGGATCACAATCAGGTGATTGGAAAAGAAATTTAGCAAAGTTGCTACAACGGTAAGGTTACCGGAAGACATCGATCAGGCGATCGGGGAAACAAAAAATTAGCAAAGTTGCTACAACGGTGGTTCTAGGAAGACATCGATCAGGTGATCTAGGAGACTGAGACATACTGATGGGTTCTTGGCATCGGTAAGGTTACCGGGGAGAAAAGTTTTAGTCAAAAGTGGACTTAGAAGAAAAGAGAAACAACGAACTCCAAACATAGATCTTTAGCATGAATACGCTTGAATAAGCGGCTTCGCAGATCAAAAATGAGAACTCATAGATCTTTGGAACGAGCATACTTAAATAAGTTGCTTCGCAGATCAGAAGTGAAACCAGACAGACTTTTGGAACGAGCATACTTAAATAAGTTGCTTCGCAGATCAGAAAGGTAAGGACTCATAGATCTTTGGAACGAGCACACTTAAATAAGTGGCTTCGCAGATCAAAAATGAGAACAGACAGATCTTTGGAATGAGCATACTTAAATAAGTTGCTTCGCAGATCAGAAATGGTAAGGACTCATAGATCTTTGGAACGAGCATACTTAAATAAGTTGCTTCGCAGATCAAACATGAGAACAAACAGGAGTATATGTCAGATAAAGATATTAGACACACACAAGAAGGAGACCGACTGAAGCAGACTCATTGGGGAGAAGATATATGGAATGGTAAAATCGTCGATCGAAGACGAATTCATGGGGAAAGAGGCCAACCGAAGGGGACTCTAGCAAGGATTTCCAGGCTATGTTGGACTTTAAAAGGTTGCAAATGTGCAAGAAATACAATATCCCTCAGGCCAAAGGCGGGGTGTAATTCTTCAAGAGAGGCAATTATATGAATTACCACACACCAAGTATGGATACTCAAACAATTGAGAAGCAAGAAAGGTTAGACACCGACTCTTACTCGCACTCTAATGATAGAGGCAAACACGGGTAAGAAAACCAAAATAAAAATTTGCAAAAAGCAAGACACTTGGTAAATGGATTGAATTGAATGATGTAAGAGACCGACACAGGGTCAAAGATGCAGATAGCAACAACAAGAGGATATGTCCTGAGGAAACCTGACAGGGAATACCACTAGGTATTTTTTGGATAAACTTCTCTTCGGAGACGCAAAAGGTACTCGAGAAACACTTTAATCTGGCTTATGCTTAGATGCATGTTTGAGATTATTATTTTTTAGCGTAATGCTCCATATCAAAGGAAATGCTACGCATTTTTGAGGATGCAATGCAATGTAATGATGATTACTATATGCAATGTGTCGATGCAAAGACATCTGTTGGAACTCAATGGATAGAATCCCGCCTTCTGACTTCTGTTGAAGGAAACCAATAACTAGGAATTAAATCCCGATCTCTGATGAGCTGAGGATAACGATCCTGACTTGAATTGGAGATAATGATCCTTAATTTCTGATGGAGAAACGCCAACACAGACTTAGATCTCTAATGAGCTGAGGATAACGATCCTGACTTCCTGACATGCCATCCAAACTCAACGGTTGTTTAGCTTGCGCCTGGACTTGACCTGATTAATTATGAGGTAAAGGAATGCCCCTGCATAATGCTTTGCCCCAGTCTGCAGGGACTTTGAAGTAAATAACCTCGAGAAGGCTTCCTGAGATCTGTACCATCAAAATAATCTGCCCCAATATTATAAACTTGGAAACATTGCCCCTGACTAACCAAAGGTAAAGAAAGTTTCAACCTTGCTCGGATAAATGTCCCTGATTGCTCAGCCCTTTGAGAGATTCTTGGAATCTCGACATAATTTCTCCAGATTGGCTGAACTTTGAAGATATCACCTACTCAGGGTGGTTAACTTACATCTTGAAAGTAGGCTACTTCACAACCTTACTTCTCAACTCGAGCTGCTTTGTGCTCAATCAAATACTTGAAGCAATATGTCCTTCAGGACAATCAAATTATCCATCTGATGCTCAATATGCAAGCTTACTTGATGTTTAAGCACTTATCTATATGCAAAGAATGTTTTATTCTACGAATGATAATTCTAATGCAAATTTCATGTTTGTCTTGAAGTTAAAGAATCATTTATTGAAAGGATATCGAAATATTGAATTTTTTGTAAAAGATTGATTGATACCAACTCAAATGTTTAGCAAGCCTCCTAGGAGTCAGGTTACCGTATTCTTGTAACAGTTTTGCTTCCGAAATAACTCATGCTTCAATTAGGACTTTCAAGGGTTGTAACGTGGTCTGGTTCACGGTTTTACAAAAAATGTTTTAAGGCTCAAAATATTTGGTGCCCTCCCATTCTCCGTGATGGTCTCCAATCCTAGGTTCAGATAACTTGATGTGAGCATTCATCTCTTGAGGGAAGTTTATAATGCGGTTGAGGAACCACTGAGGTTTCTTGGACAAGACAGTCACTCACCTTTTGCTTTTGGTGTTTGATCATACGACTTTGTTCTTGCGCTGAGGATTTTATTTGTTTGGTAATCCTTTTTTATTTTCTTTTCTTTTGCCATTTTTTTGCCTAAGAGACTAATTATGAAGTTTCGACTTAGGGGGCTTTTTGTCATCATTTTTTATCACTTTTTCTTTTGAATAAGTCATGTGATCTTGCACCCTTGTTTGATTGGAGGTGACGTGATTATTTGAATCCTTGGCGGATGAGAGATAATAATTGTGGTATCGTCATCTGTTGATTTCATTGATTGTGCAAGAGTTAACCATTATGGTATCATTCTCTTCTGATGCACACTGTTGATAGACGAAGGTTGACCATTGCGGCTTTGATCTTCCTCAACCTTTTGAAAGATAACCATTGTTGTATCCTTGGATGTGCACTCTCAATGAGTTTTGAACGCTCAATCGGATTAACTGAAAACTACCCTGCCCCAGGTTACAAAAAATGAGGGTTTTTTCTGAACAGAAAAGAAACTCCTACTTCAAGGCTCAAAAGGGGTTAACGAGGGTTTCACTCCCTTATACCTCCGGTGTTTGGGAATTTGAAACAAGGCCTGTACATCGTTAGCAGGGTTCTTACTCGAAAGCATAACGTTTGAGATTCTTAGTAAATTATTCGTCATCCTCCCTACAGAGGTGTTGCTTTATTAATAAGAGTTGAATATCAAAAATATAGTAAAACAAATAAGAGTGATAACGAATGGATTACTTCAAGACAAACATATTCAATGCATTATGATTAGTATTCAGAAATAAGCAAGTTTTGCATACAAGAAAGTACTGAACAAAGCAAGAAAAATTACAAATGAGCATGCAAGATAAAAATAGAAATCTCCATGTTGAGGAGACTGGTCTCCGTATGGATTTCTTGCTTCAGAAGATGCACTCTGTAGTCCTGGCCTTTACTGAGTCAAAAGAAAGTTCAATTAATGCGTAGGCCTTTTGGAGTGAATGTGATTGCTTTGGAATCAATGAGTTTCTGAACTGTCCCCTTGAAAAGATTACATCCTTCAATTGTATGGCCAGGTGCCCCAGAATGGAACTCACAGTGGGCATCAGGATCATATCCCAAAGGATACGGAAAAGGAGGTGTCCCGAGCTCCTTTAACTCCACCAAAGAATATTGGAGTAGGTGAGAGAGTAACTCACGATGAGGCATAGTGATCAGATCATGCACTTTTCTTGGCCTTATCATATTCTTCCTACCTCGCTGTTGATGATTTTGTCGATAAGTTTGTTGTCGGGTAGCGTTCTGCTGCTGGGGAGCATACTGACCAGGTGTTCGGCAAATAGTTGCAGCACAAATTTGTGGAGCACACTGATTAGAAGTAGCTTTTGTCACTTGATTAGGAATCTGAAATGGAGGGTAAACAGGAACTTCTTCCTCGTCCTCGAAAATTGTACTTGCATCTTCATCAATTTGTTTTGGAAATTCAGAAGCAATAGCGACATCCTGAATGTTACCCATCTTGATACCACGCTCAATCCGTTCCCCTACAACAACCAGGTGTGAAAACTGAGAACTACATCCAACAGTCAGATAGGGACCCTGCAAGGTATTAGAGAACATCTCAATGAGTTCTCGTTCCAAAAGAGGAGGTTGAACTCTAGCAGCTAATTCTCTCCATCTCTGTGCATACTCTTTGAAAGATTCTTCAGTCTTCTGAGTTAAACCTTGGAGTTGAATTCTGGTGGGAGCCATGTCCCTATTATAGTCGTACTGATTGACGAAGGCTTCAGCTAAATCTTTCCAATTTTGGATGTGAGTTCGTTCAAGCTGAGTGTACCACTCGAGAGACTCTCCTCTGAGGCTATCTTGAAAAACGTGCATGAGGAGCTTGTCATTTTCCGCATAGGGAGCCATCTTATTGCAATAGGCTTTGATGTGAGTAATCGGACAAGAGGTACCCTTATATTTCTCAAAATTGGGGACCTTGAACTTTGCAGGAATTTTGATACCAGGAACCAAGCACAAACTATGAGCGTCTAAACCAAGGGAATCACGACCCTCAATAGCTTTCATCCTTTTCTCAAGGAGGTGAAGCTTTTCTCGTTCGAGTCTCTTGATCGGAGCTGGAAGGTGTCAAACGAAGACTCGAAGATATCCTCACAGTGAGGAGTTCCATTGACATGCATTTGAACGGTGTTTTTGACATTTTGATCTGAAAGGACCTCCATGCGGTTAAGATTAACACCTGGTGGATTAACATGATCAGTAGTAACAACTTCGGATCTCTGAATAACTTGCTTTAACTCTTCTTGTCCAATGGCGAGGTTATGGATAATCTCCATGAATTGATCCATTTGGGTATCTATATGAGTATTCATCGCAGCTACACTTGCTTGAAGTTGATCCATGATGACGACAATGTCAGGAAATCAGTCTTGTAGTCTTGAGATTCTGAATAAGAAGCCAGGTTGAAATGAGTCCTTTGGTTGAAATGAATGAAATGCATAATGATGCATGGATGATAAGAGAAATAAACTCTTTTTGAGATGATTGACGCAAATGGAATGCAACATGATGACAATAATATGTTCACGGAGACGTAAAACAGGAAGGATATTGGCATCAGAACAACTTATTTAGGTGGGCACCTACAATTGGACAGCTCTAGGCTTCTGCCCAATAATCCCGAACAAGGTGGTTCTAATGATTTTGCTAAATGTTTCTCGGAGTCTCAGATCCCCTTTTAACAAATATTATCATCGCGCGAGAGGCCTACATGGTGACAATATTTGCAAAAGTATACTCCAAGAAGCGGCTCTTAAAGGGATGCTCGAAATCCATTATTTGAGCGGTCGGTCTAGGCTTGGATAACATGAACAAACTTAGAGTTATAGGTCATTTGTCCAAAGATTGATGTCTTGCGCTATCGTGCGGGCCAACAACCTCCTTAAAACAACCAACTCTAAGCGGGTCTTGGCCGGGCCAACAAGACAATGGAGTCGGTGGACCTGGCTCATAACCCCTCTATTCCTAAAAAGGTGACCTAGAAGCCTGGGTAGTGGGCTTATCTATGTATCAATGCCCATGAATTCCCATCACAATAATATATCAACAAAATAATATACATAAAGTGTAAGGAGAAATAATAAATAAACAATAGGTAAGCATAAAGAAGAAAGCGATAAACAAACACACAAACATGCGAAGAACTAAACTAGGGTTGACTCGCTTAGTCAAAAAGATTTAAAAAAAATCCCCAGTGAAGTCGCCAACTGAAGCAACTCGTTTTTCAAAAATCATTTAAATAAATTTTCAAAACAATGAAATTGCCACCTAATTTTATTTGTTCTAGAAAGAACCGGAAAATATAGATAAAACCCACAAGAATCGGATAAGGCGGTCTACGACCAAAAAGGATGGATTAAAGTCGGTTCAGGAAGGTATTAGCACCCCTTACGTCCATCGTACTCGATGGGACCCATTTAGTTCGAAATGTGTTTGTGTGTGTGTAATCGCTAATTTCTAAGTCATGAATAAATAAAAGAAAAGGGGTTTGTTTATTATTATTTTGAGTTTGACACGGTTTTGGAACCGCGTGCCTACGTATTCCCTCGTGCAATGGGAAAGTCAAAACTCCGTAGTTCTTGTTGAAATGTGTTGGATTGGTTGTGTTGATTTTAGAAGAAAAAGTTTTTTGATGACCGCGTATTTGCGGAAAAGGAATTTGAATGGGTTGAATTGATTTTAATTGTAGATGACAAGTATCAAAACGTTGGGCTATCCTCTAACGACTCAATACTCGAGATTGGTGATTGAGGTCAACCGATCATCTCTCATCCAAAATCTTTATTATAAAAAGGGTGAGGTGAAACAAAGTTCACTTTTATTAAGTGTATGGAATAAAGTATTTAAGTCATTGGGTTACCCTCTAATGGCCCAAATACTTTACATTTTAATTAAATCGTCGGGCTATCCTCTAACGATTTACTTAAATACCATAGCACTATGTTTTTTGTTTTAGAACATGGATTTGAAGTTTCTCAATTTATTGGGCTATCCTCTAATAAATTAGAAACTTCGATTTGTTTTAATCGTTGGGCTAACCTCTAACCATTAAAACAAATCTTATCCAAGTGTTCTTTTTCTTGTAGAAATTCATTTTGGAAAACAAATTCAATTAATTAATTTAATTTGAAAGTGTTTTAGGGGTTTAGTTGTGGATAGAATAATTCAATTAGGAAAACAAGCGAGCCCATACAAAGTGGCTTTATGTATGCTCCTAAAAGTGGGACTAGCGTGACACTAGTATTCTAAACGACCGATTGGAACAATCGATCGAATAGTTGTCGCTGTAGAAAAGCCCAGGACCAAACTATAAATGTGTGCAAGTGTGCATTGTGTATGTTTACCTTTTCCTTGATGAGGAGCCCAAGAGGAGGCTATGTGTTCTAATATGATAAACGCATAATTAAACAGTAATTAGAACACACAAGGAATGAGGTTGCATGTTCATGAACAGGGATATATACAACCAAATCGAATTAATTTGAATAAATAAATAGCTTTTATGTTGTGCAAGAGTTGAGCTCCAAGTAGTCTTCAAGATTAGATAAGGCTTGACGCATCAGATGAATATCAAATGAAGGTTCCTACATCACTCAAGATACAAACAAAAACTATGCGAAGAATAGATATATTTGCGTTCAAATTCATTTGAAGATTGAATTAAATTTCAAATTCGAAACACAAGAATAATAATTACAATATGATTAATTGGACCGAATAAAACATATGAATAAAAGTAGTATAATTGTATTTACAATACTAAATATGAAATAGAAATACTATATAATTATATCTACAATATTAAAAATACATAACTAAATATTATATTGAAGTAGTAGAGTAATTATAATAAAAATGTAAATGGAGAAAGGTATATATATTCTATGATGGAATGATGTTTGAATATTCTTGAATGCCTTCACAAGTAACAATTTCGTTAGTAGCATGAGTGGGATGAAAATCGAAATGAAATGGCAATAAGATAAACATGGTTAATAAGCAAGAACTTAAAATCGAATGCAACTTGTATGAATGAATGAACAATTCAAGAATCAAGAATTTATTCATGATTATCGATTCAAAAATGAAAACAAATGACTATGGTTCATGTTATTGCTCGATTCAAGTTTGAGACATGAAAAATCAAGCTCAACGCAAGCTTAAAACAACAAAAACTAATTCCGGGCAGCAACCACATAGACTTAATGAGGCTTAAAAGAATTCGATTTAATCATATTTGACATCAAACACATTCAAAGAATATCATGATTTTCAATTCACAAACACTCATGGGAATCACTAACTCATACTCTTACACCATCCAAGCTCAAGATAAGAAATATCAAATTCATAATAAGTTCTAAACCATTAAATCCAAATCCGGACAGCACTTACGTAAATGAAAATGCTCACAAGAATGCAAATATCAACATGTTTGGCACAAACAGAATCACCTAAATAAAGCAAACTGAATTACTTCTCAAAATCAAACTCAAATTATATTCAATCAACACCAATATCTTCTTCAAATTGAATCAAACAAGCATGATACCGAATTAAACTCGACTCTCGATTAAGACCAAGAATCTCCTCAACATCTCATCATTCATCACAAGCTTCAAAACCGATTCATTCTATAGTCAACTAATGTCTATTAATTTCTAAACTAGACCAACAATTATGTTATCAATAATTCTCATCCAATGACTAAATCCAAACATGGTTGTAACATTCAAATAACTAAAGTTAAGTTATTATTAACCTTCACACTTAATTTCAATATGAATAAGTCACTGCCAATATAACAATCTTATCACTATCACACTATTTTACAACATCAAGAACATAATTAATAGACTTGTCTTATGAAGGGAAAACAAACTTAAGATGACAAAAACTCCTATCCAAAAACACAATAGCAGCATCGATAAATGAAACAAGTGCAGGATTCAAATTTATTTCAAGAGTAAATCGAGTATTCAACATTATGAACATCTTGACTCTAACAATCAACACAACGCATTAAACACAACCTCAAAATATTTTCAGATTTTTGAACATAGCAGATTTATATCCAACACATAAACCTTTCACCATAGTATATTTGTCAACACAACAAAACTCGAACAACAAAACATACACCGTAAAAGTATTCCTATTCAGTTTTTATCATGGGTTATCAGAGTAAATAGCAGCACAGTTTAACTTGAATAACTCAACGAAGTGAAATCGAGGCTTACCGTTTTGAAATCTGAGTTGAAGCTGCCATGTTGATGGAATGCTACTTGTTGGTATCCGACATAAACTCTGAAGGAAATCAAACTTTTCTTTTTGCCAATCCTTCTCCAAAACTCTCATCACATAATCATTGAAACTCTTAAGATTATCCTTCTTGGCTTCTTGAACGGAGAAGCTGTATTAACGCCGAGCTTAGCGGATTGCTGCGATGTTGCAGATGAAGATGAATGCAGGGAGAACAGAATCGACGGCATGATGATAAGGAGGCTGGAAGCGAGGTAGAGGAGAGTAGTGCGGCGAATTCACGGCTGAGATTTTGAGAGGAAATGGCGGAAACAGAGTTGAAGAAGGGTAAAGCTGATGGAGGGTTGAAGATGGAGTGGGGTTGGATTGAGTTAACGGCGGAGAGTATAGAGGGAGCGTGAAGGGAAGAAGAAACGGAGAGGGTTGAGATAAGAGTGTGAGTGTAGACGGCTGTGAGGTTGGAGGCTGTGTTGAAGAAGAAAATGGAGGGTTGATGGTTACATGAGGGTTACGGCGGAGAGGTGGCCGTGAAATGATGAAGTTGATGGTATAGGCAGTGAGGAAGCTGCGACGGCGGAGGGAGTATGATCGGAGAGACACAGTTTGGGGGGATGAAACAGGGGTATGGCAGTTTAAGGTGAGTTGAAGGAAATCGGAGTGCGTATGGAGAAGGTAGCTAAGGAGGTGACGGAAGTTATGAAGAGGAGGAGAAGGCGGCTGTGAGTAAGAGGTGGGTTGGAAGAAAGGAAGAAACCGGGATGAAGACAGTGAGGTATTGGTATGGATGGAAGGAATGGTTACTGATAGAAGAGAATGAAGAAAGTGGTTTTTTAAGATGCGCAGCTTCCTTCACCATTTCCGTTTTTTCTTTTCCTTGGCTCTCAATTATAACACATATATATATTACAAAAACTAGGTTTAGCAATTTTTTAAAATGCCTAAAATGTCCTTTTCATAAAATGGGCCACAAAATTGGATCTCTCAAAAAATAATAAGCCCAAAAGTATTTTTGTTTGATTTTTTTGAGATAAAAAATGGACACCTAAAATTATCAAAAATGGTAAAAGTTCGGACAATAAATTATCCGAAAAAAATAAAATGAGAACATTAAAATAAACTACGAGTTTCATAAATTAAAGAAAAATTATCGAAATAATTAAAATTGAAATAAAACGATAATGAAGAATACCTAATTTTAAAACACTTACGGTTAAAAACAAAACTTCGAAATGTATCGAAAAATTAGAGAGATCACATTTTCATGATCTACGCGACACGTAGATTCATAAAGCAGTGAGTTAGAGGCGAAAGTTTGAAATATTTTCCCGCTAATTTTCGTACAGTGTCGAATCGCTTTTAACAGTCTGTTTGTAAAATCGAAATATTGATATCTTCGACAGGTAAGAAGATAAAAATGAATAAAGTGGAATATCGGGTATAAAATGATGCAAATATTGATTTAAACTAACTTTTGGTCAATTTAAATACGACGAAATGATGCATATGCGATGTGTAAATGACTTGTTTAATGCCAATGACCTAATGGACGCGTATGCAGATGAATGCGACGCTTAAGCCAGATAAAATCGATATAGGAGGGCAAATTTTGGGGTGCAACAACTGGAAATAAATGAAATTAAACAACATCATCATGTTCCTGGGTTTAAAATGATCAAGTTTGATGTTTACATCATTCAATTTCATCAAGAAATAAGGATTTTAGGATTGATTGAAGATTGGAGAGGATGAAGAACACTGCACGCGTTTTTTCAAATTCAAAAATCCAGTTTATAATATAATTACATGGTTTGATTTCAATACACGGATGTATTGTCGCCCCAGCGGTTGCCAGCTCACTCTTAAGTCACTCTTGCCACGCCTTGCCCAATGGTCCCGGGTTCCAGTAGCCTTGGGACCATTTTTGCCAAACTTTATCATTTTTTCTTCATTTTTTTTGCAAACTTTGACTTCTTCAAAACCCAATCAAAACTCCTCATTTTGAGGTGATTTTTTGTACACTTGTCAATTAACATATCTATTTTATGATAGTGTCAAAAAATTTCAGAAAAACTTTCATCTGATTATATTTTTATCGAGTCGAAAACTGTACTTTTGAGTACTTTTCAAAGCACTTTAAAGATGATTTTTCAAACTTTCAAAGCCCGATTCTTTTCCAAACTTCTCACAAGTATATTTCACTTTTCAAAAACACTTTCAAGATATTTTTTTAAAAAAAACTTTTCATCACACTTACATCTTTTTCCATGATCGATCCGATTTGATGATAAAACCGAATTCGTTTTCTCTCGAAATTTTTAACCGATCATGGGCCTCCCTCACGGTGTAAGTCCCAAAATTATTTTTATGTACATAATTATTTCCTTGTACATGCCCAATTCTTTTATGTACATACCAATTTTACTCATACATAATACAATATACTTTTGTAAATACTCAAGTACAGACAAACTTCGATCGTTTGTTTTCGTTTCACTTGTATATACACTGAATACCATTGGTATTAAAAGGAGCATTATTCCCGATGAAACTGCTTTCAAACCAATGAGCCACCCTTATGGTGTAAATCCCAACCCTCCTATGTACATCCACACATCCTTGTACATAAATACTCGTTCGTGTACATATTTACTTCCTTGTACCCAGTTCAAACTGGTAAGTAATCAAGTTACGCTCGTTTCAAACGTTCGTTTTACACACACTTGTTTATATTTCCTTCATAAACTCTTGTAAATAAACATCATGCATTTGTTTATATTTCCTTCATAAACTCCTGTGAATAAACTTCATATGCTTGTTTATACAACTGTTTGATTATAACATTACAACTAGTCTAACCAATAGGCTCCCCACAGAGTTAGCCTCCTCTTGGGCTTTGTACAAGGTAACTCATTTCATCTGAGTTTAGCCTCCGCTTAGGCTTCATATAAGACAACACTCACCTGCTGAGTCAGCCTCCTCTTGGGCTCCGTTCAAAAGAACTCCTCATTGAGTTTAGCCTTCTCTTGGGCATCATACAAAGAAAGAGACCAGGAAATCTCTTAACAGCCTCCTATTGGGATTCCAATACAAAGAATCACCCGCGCTAGGATAGAACCCTGAGAGTATAATTTCTCGGTGAAATTGCTCTTAATCCTAAGAGGATGGTTTCTAGGTGAAATCCCTCTTAAAGCCAAAACCAGCCATACCCTATAGCTTCCTCTTGAGCTTCATACAAGGACCCTCGATGACCCTCGATGACCCTCGGAATGCCTCCTCTTGGGCTTACAATACAAGGACCCATGGGCTTCTTAAAAGCATTCCTTAATCCAATCAATCTCTCCTAGAGATTTAGACGTTTATCATCTCTATGGAAGAAGTATCTCATCTATCCCATCACATACAATCAAATCTTTTTCAAACTCTTTTCAAACAAAAAACCTCTCTTAATTGTAAGTGGTAACGCTTGTACACTCAAGCAAAACACCCAATGCTTACAATTAAAAAATTCAATCATCTTTTCAAACATCTTTCTTAAACTCGTAAGTGGTAACGCTTGTACACTCAAGCAAAACACCTATAACTTACGACGAAAGAATCAATCAATCAAATCCTTTTCAAGATGTATGTGATGAAATAGATTAGATACATTTTTCATTAAGATGACATTTGTCTGTGTCTCTTAATAACTTCCGTTGCTTCCACTAGCACAAGTGGGAACTACGATTGCTCTGACTTTCTCATCATCCTTTTGAGAATACGTAGGCACAAGATCTCACCTTGCCGAGCAAATTTCTTTCTTCCTCAAACCAAACAAACCATAGATCCCTTTAGATCCGAGCTACAAATGCTCTGATTCCCATTAAGGGATATGTATGCAGAAGATCCAATGATCTTTGCGAGCACAATAATAACAAACACTAGGAGCCCACATAATCTATCCTTCTTAAAATCCCAAAGGAGAAACTTTCCCAATCATAGAAATAGCAATTAAAACACACAAACATATCAAACATATTCATATATAAAGCTATGGATAACCATATATATTTAGGGTGCTCCATCTATTCCCTTTATATAACAAACCCCCTTACCCGGAATCTCCCCAATGCATTACGTCTAGTTTACGCTAGTCGTGATGCATATCATATCAATTGAGGGTATTGCAGCTTTCCCCTTTTTCATAATCATTTTTCTTGTGTTGAAAATAATAAAGCTTGATGCTCGCGGCATCTTTATAAACAAATCAAAAGAGTAAATTGTTTCGAGCCAGAGAATCCGAATTCAAATTCGATTAACTAGCGCGTCACTTTTTAACGCGAACAGAAAAAATGGCGACTCTGCTGGGGAGTACGTTAAATTTTGATTTTCAAAAAAAATGTGACTCTGCTCAAGAGCACCAAGCTTTTTTGTTTTCAAAAAGAAAAAAAGGGGTTAAGCTTGCATATGTGCATATGTTTGTTTCTTTTTATTGTGTGTTTTCGCGATTTCATCTGATGGAAAGAAATCCTAACCCGGATTTAAGAAACATTTTAAGATCTAGGTGGGGGTATAGTCCTATTAACTTGTGAGAAGTCTCAGTACTTACGGAGTTAATTTGAAGATCCCTCTCTCAGTGGAGGTTGTCCTGGGAGTATTTGTGTTTAGCAAGTATTTGCGAAGACATTTTTCTTTCAAGAGAACTTGCGAAGCTGAGTGGCTGTAGAACACATAACCCATCCTGGCCATTTAGGGTGTAGTGCAGAAATTATTCGGGCGTAAGCCTAGAATAATTGTCATGCGAGACTACGATCAGGCGAGTTTTTCTTGAAAAATATTATTGGACTTCGAGTATTCAACAAATCCGATAATATTTCAAAGAGAAGCATTGAGCCTGTATTATCAATAGAACCCATTTCACAGATGAATAAGCCCTTAGAACTTACCCACGTTTGATTCTTATCGTTGGCCTCATGCTCGTGACTTCGAACGCTTGACCGTGTGTATAACTACTAAGCATGTTTGTAGCTGTCATACCCCAAAATTTGCCCTCCTATTTTCTCAAGACATTCCATACATCCATGCTCAAGGATTCCTCAAGAGTTGATCAGATAAACTCTCTCCTAGACAATCAACCCAAACTAGGGTTTGGCATTTCTCAGATCCAGATGGACTTCTAACACCTCCAATGGTTTTCATGCCTCCTCATATGCCTCAAAGATTCTCCATGTCAAGTTTCAAGCCTCACAAGTCAAGTTTCCTCGACAATTGCTCAGATGGTTGAAAATCAGTTGTATTGATCAAAAAGTCAACTGTGGTCAACATACAGTCAAACCTCCTGATTTTTGGTCAACATCCTCTTTTTGAAGTTACATTCATCATTTGATCAAGGGTTGATTAGGATTCATCAAGAAAACTCAAGATTTGCTCAAAAGTCAAACTTTCTAAATTAGGGTTTCTAGGTGAAAAGTCAACCAATCTTTGACTGATCATAACTTTCTCAGAAATTTTTCCACCACCTCTTTTTTTGAAGGAAATTCAATTCTCTACAACTTCATGTCTCACAAGAATGTCCAAAAAATGCTTCATTTGAGAGGTATGGCTCAAAACATTACAGGTCCTTTTCAAAGTCAACAAAAAGTCAACTTTTTGTTTCGAGGATATATTGAGCATGGTAACTCCAATTGAGATGAAACCAAAGACATTGTTTAGAGGACTCTTAGAGCTTTCCAAAAAGTCCAAGAACTCTCAAAAATGTGGAAAAATGAGCAAGATACACTATTCAGAAGTTGGGGAATGTTGGACAATTGCACAAAAGGACATATTGGTCAAAATGCAAAATTTTCCAAATGGGCCTATATTCTCTTGATCCAAACTTGTTCATGACATTATTCTTGACCCATAAATGCTTGGCCATGGTGATTTTCTATTTTTATGATTTATCTTTGAATTTTAGAACATTTAATTCAAAAATAAATTATATAAAATATGAAAATAAATTATTTTTTCAAAAGGAATGGATTTATATCTTCCTTGAAGTCCAAGAAAGCCCATGATCCTTACCAAAATCGTGATAGCTTGCATATGGAAAGAAAAAATCAAATTTTTAAGGAAATTTGATTTTATTTAAATGGAAAATATTGCACAATCAAGAATCAATCTTTTTTCACTCCTTTTTCTCTTCCAATTGCTTCTATAAATACCTAGCATTGCATACAAGCCAAGAGACGAAACCCTAGCCCAAGAAACAACCCTTACTCTTGCAAAAATTTTCAAGAATTCTTGAAAAATCGAATTTTAAAAAGTAGCCACTTTCAGCCTTCAAACATCATTCCATTGTCTCCAGGAGGTAAGTTTGAGTAAGTATACACTCTTACCATTGATCAAAACAGCCTGGATCGATGCATATACATACATACATATTCAAAACTTTCTGGATTTTGCATTTTTAATATCCGTGTGTTTCAATTGATTTTAATGCTTCTAATGTGCTTATGAGATGCCAAGGAACCGATCTGGGCAATCGCTATGGAGTTTGAACGTCAGAAACCTTAGTTGCCATACTTAGGGTTTTTAGAGCTGTGTGTTTCGAAACCAGGTTTACAAGCTTTTTTAGAGGAAACTGAGGCCGCCATTGGAATCGCAGACCCCGATTTAGGGGGGGTAGCCTTAATCCCAACCTTCGATTTTGTGTATTTTTGCAAGTTTGCAGATCAGGCATCCCGGAGAAGATGACCGGAGCCCTAGCTCCGGCGCTGACTCAGGCGAGGACCGGCGAGAGGAAGGCGTTGCAATTCTGCGCGTTTTGATTCGTCCATACAGTCAACATGGGGTCCACTTCGCTGATTGTGTTTCAAACACAACCCTGACGCGTCATCGTTCATATTCAATTTATTTCAGCTTTCTAAACACCAGATGTCACATGGTCTAGTGGTTAAGGCGTTCGCTGTTGGTGGATACTCTCCCATGTCACAAGTTCGATCCTCACTGGCACCAGTTTTGTTTTTCTTTTACAAACTTTCATATTTTCTTATTTTCATATTTTCATATTTATTTAATATTTTGCATCATTTTAATTTCTTTTCATAATTTTATTTTGCATTAAAAAATCATCAAAAATTATTTTCCTTTTTACATTATTTTCATAAAATCTTTATTTAATTTATAAAATTAAAAAACTTAATTTTTCATGCATATTTATTTTTATTCATAATTTTGCATTTAAATTACTTTTAATTAGTTTTTAATTATTAAATTGCATCCAAAAAATCCCAAAAAATTATTTTAGCATATTAATATTATTTCCAGCATGCAATAATTTTCTGATATAAAAATTTGCATTTTTGTAACATTTTTTCCCTTATTCGATTCATCTCGTATTTTCCGATTTCACATTCTTTCACAGGTTATTCCGATTCAGGCGATTTTCTTTATCGTTTTCTTTTTCCAATAATGTAATTGCTTATGGGATGTAATAGTTTTAAACTAGGCTTTTACTTTCCGCACTTTCAATTATGTATCTGCCCCAAAGTCATGTAATAGCGTAGGATTTATCTTTCCGCATCTTTACATTCCCGCATTTTAATTTCCGCACCCTATAAATTGCTAGTAATTAGGCGTGTATGGAAAGATAAAATTGAACTTAGTCCATTAATTTTCAAGATAAAATATCTGAATTCAACACACTCTTTCACACATGCACCGCTTAGGGTAATTCTCTCTCGTCGCCTTACGAATTCAAAATGGTCATGTCCCTCAAACGTAGAGGTATTCTAGCACCGTTGCCTTCAAAACAAATCATCATAGTCCCTTCGATACAAAGATCATAGACCCACGATGTCGCCTCCGAATACATGATCTTGACCCTCGATTGTCGCCTACGAAAAATGATGATAGTCCCTTCGAATGTGCTAGGATACTTCCTACAAGTTGCCTTCTATGACCATCCGATGTCCCTTCGAATGTCCCGCTTACATCCAACGAATGGGGTTACCTACTAACTAATAGTATGGATAACGCTATTCTAAAGGAAAGTAAAATAACACGAAAACGACCATTCTGAGTAGGTAATAAGACTTTTAGTTGCTTGCTCAATCGAAATACTTTTCACACCTCACACTTTTTCAAAGTTCAAACTCTTTTCAAAACGAAACATTTCCGAACACTTTGTATACATTCCTACATGAATCATTACAAAGTCAAAGTGAAATTCCTTTTCAAAACATTTTTTCAAACACACAGAAAGCACAATTTTTCAAAGTGATCTAAAAAGCAACTAAGAGCCCGTAGATAACTACGGATGGAAAGGGGTGCTAATACCTTCCCTTTTCATAACCTTCTCCCTTACTCAGAATCTAACGAAGGTCTTTTTCTGTACTTTTACCTTCCCTTAATTGGATAAAAATAAAAGTCGGTGGCGACTCTTGCTATCCGCACATTTGCGATACAAAAAACATTAAAAGTCAGTTCATCGTATTACAAAACTGGCGACTCTGCTGGGGAGACACCCTAAAGAGAGAATGCCTTAAGGATTTTTAGATCATCTTTACTGTTTTCTGTTTGACTTGCTTGCTTTATCTTTAAGGGTTGCTTGGGTATTATATTTGTGGGGGATCCTACACCCGGATCCGGGTTTCCTTTTAGGTAAGTGGCATTAGATCATCGCGACCGCCAGACGTATAACTAAACGGTCAACATGATGGCTACGTTAGCGTGACACTTTGGATGTTCTGATACTCTTCATTCCCAAGTTGAGGATAGTATTTGGCTTATGCGTGGTGTCATCAAGCGCTAACTAAACTTTTAGAACCTTAATTGACCCATCTTGGCCATTAGAAGGTAGTGAGATGGCCGGCCTTGGTGTAGACTAAGGTTGGTTGATACTCGATGCTACGCTCATTGAGATCAGACTTTTGGGACATTTTCGGTCGACCACTTGGTAGTCGTATTGAAATAAGCGCCTACGAGAAAGATCAATGATGTGAGATTCCTAGAACCCGGTTACTATTATAGGACAAGATGAACCAACTCAAACTTTTGGTGGGGTAATCACCTATACCTCATGCAAGCCTTAAACCTAGGCTCATTGTGTGAATTGTTTGTGTGTGCTAAAACATGACATCATGACATCATCCGCATTGCATATCATTTCTAACTATTTCAAGGACCTAGGGATTTATCTTTGCTCTGTTTTGTAGGGATTATGGCTTCTAGAAAGACTATCTGAATCAACTTCATGGGTATACCTTCTCAGCTCAGAGAATTGGTTTCAGAAATTCCCGACCATGCTCAGTTCATCAAAAGACATGGTTATCTACTTGATTTGGTTATCTCCGGTTTTGAAGAAGATATGATGCATGTCCTATTACAGTTCTTTGATCCGAAACACCATTGCTTTACATTTCCAGATTATCAGTTGGTTCCTACCTTGGAAGAGTTCTCTAAGCTACTTGGAATACCTATTCTTGACCAAATGCCATTCACCGGTTTGGAAAAGGTTCCTAAGTACGAAGACATTGCATCCGCCTTACATCTTAAGCGCTCAGACATTGAAGCCAATTGGGAAACCAGAAGTGGAGTTAAGGGTTTACTTGCTAAGTTCCTAATTAAGAAAGCTCGAGAATTCCTCAAAGTTATGAGTTTCCATGCATTTGAAAACATTGTGGCCTTGCTAATTTATGGTTTGGTTCTCTTCCCTAACTCGGATCAATTCATAGATGTCAACGCCATCAAGTTGTTCCTTACTCGCAATCCAGTGCCTACTTTACTTGGAGACATTCTACATTCTCTCCACACTCGTACTACTAAGAGACAAGGAACTCTCATGTGTTGTATACCGTTACTTTCCAGGTGGTTTATTTCGCACCTTCCTCCATCAGTCTTGAAGAACGAACAAAGGATGAAGTGGTCTCAAAGGTTAATGTCACTCTCTCATTCAGATATCCATTGGAGTGTTTTCTCTCAAAAGGACTTCACATTCATTGAGCGTTGTGGAGAATTCCCTAATGTACCACTCCTTGGTATAAGGGGAGGTATTACTTACAACCCTTCTCTAGCTCTACGTCAGTTTGGTTTTGCTCGAAGAGATGGTCCGCATGATATGCTTCTCCAAGGCATTGTGTTCGACTACAATCACGATCTCGAGTGCAAGCGAAGGTTTATACACGCTTGGGGCATGGTAGAAGGCGATACCAAGACTTTGGGGCATCAAAACCCCACTCCTTGGGAACCTTACCTCAAATGGGTGCGAGCTCGAGCTCAAAACCTCATGATGCCATTCGCTGTTCTACGGTGATTATGGAACTGTTGCTATAGGTGGCGTACCTATACCGTTCTCCATCGACATGCCTACGATTTTGAAGACTTGAAGAGATCCTGGATTCAACTAAGAGAAGAGGATACCTTTGAAGCTCGGTGTTATGCAAGTGAGAAGAATGTGCTAGAGTTGACCAAGCTACTTCACAAGCGCATCGCCATGGAGATGAGACCTTGGTTTTCTTGGAATGTATTTGAAAAGAATGAACAGCCAAATTTAAATTAGAGTCCTTGAAAACATTGCATTGCATATGCATAGTAGCATTAACATGGACATTGGATTGGTTTTATCCTTGCTATTTAAGTAGCAATCCTCATCAAAGATCTGTTGTTCTGATGTTCACTAGCTTGGTGAAGATCAACATCAACTGTGGATCTAGTCCATGAGCAACTGTGTATTGAGGAGATGAATGATGAGCTTGAGGATCGACTATAGCCCTCGATGAAGATGACAAGTACAAGCAACTTCCTCTCCGAAGATGACAATCCTAATGCTAAGTTGTGCATTTCCTATTCAGATCACGGACATAATCTTGCCGATGATTGTTGGGTCTGAAGAATTAAGATTCAAGATATGATTGACACCCACTGCATGCAACTACAAAGCATGTCTATGGGTCGTGATGAGAAGTTCCTCATGATTTGAGACCCTTGATAGGGAGTTGGTTGATATGTTCATGACGCCATATTCTTAATCATGAAAAAGGTTCAAGTGTTGTTGGTGAGCGATCAATTATGTTTCAACATAGATGACTTGACCATTTCCTCATGTGATTATTATTCTCGAGAAGATTCTCTTTAAGCTTGATTGTCAATACCAGGAAGCGGAAGGGATATCGTTGGTACCCGTACTTTGATAGTTGTGATATGTTGAGAAAGATGATTCGTGCGCTTGATGGACAACCATGTGAAGTTTGACGATATTATGCAAGAACTTGCATGATGCGGAAAGGCGTGAAGAGTTGTCTAAGTTGAGAAATTGACATGATGGACAAAGATACTAATGAATGCGATGAAGAGATGTCTAAGTTGAAGATTGACAATGGGACACCTTGAGGCGACCAAGTGGAAAGTATGATTACATGGTGAAGTACTACGTCACGAGCTACAAGATTCCTATTGAAGATGTTAAAGTGACCGGATGGGGTGACGACTTCCCGAAGACTACGATGTTAACACAATAAGGATTTCCTCTGCGATCCACGTGCCTAGAGTGGCACCCCTCATTATCACTTCTCCAAGACCGGTTCCATATTCCTCGACAAGGCTATTCCTTGGAATTATGGGTGATGTTTACTATCATGGCGTCAAGCAAGACCCTCTGACCATTGAAGACCTTACGGTTGAAGCTTCCATTCCTGACGTTGACAATATCACCGGATCAAGCAAGGTAACCAGAACCGGAAGGGTGTTCTCTCCAGAAATCTCTCCTCCAAAGACACGCGACTCCATTTCGCATTCAATTACTCAACCAATATCGGGGAGGAAAGAACCGGTAACTCACCTGCTCAACGGAAGTACCAAAGGAAGTTCTTTGAAGACACCTCCAAACAAGAAATGGAGGAAATTCTGAAGATTATCAAGAAAAGTGACTACAATGTTGTGGAACAGTTGGGACAGACTCCGTCCAGGATCTTCATGCTTGCTCTGCTCTTGTGCTCCGAGGCCCATGCTAATGCCTTGGTGAAGTTTCTGAAGAATGCTCATGTGCCGCAAGACACTACTACTGATCAATTTGAAGTCTGTATTGCTAGCCTGGCTGCCAACAACGGCCTAGGCTTCTCGATCTTGATTTGACTCTACGGAAGAAAACATAACAAAGCCTTGCACATCTCTGTTGAATGCAAGGGCACTACATTATCTCATGTTTTGGTGGATACCGGTTCTGCTCTGAACATCCTACCGAAGACTGCTTTTGATCGCCTTGATGTCGAAGGGTTGGTTCTGAGACCCAGTGACATCATCGTGCGAGCTTTTGATGGCTCTAAGCGAACAATGCTTAGAGAACTCACTCTGCCTGTTAAAGTCGGTTCCCAGACTCTTGACTCTACTTTCTTTGTCATGGACATCCGTCCAGCTTACTCGTGCCTACTGGGACGCCCTTGGATACATGGGCGGTATTACCTCTACCTTACATCAGAAGTTGAAGTATCCGGTGAAAGGGAAGGTTGTTACGGTATGTGGTGAAGAAGAATACATGGTCAGTCATCTACAGTCGTTCCGATACCTCGAGATAGAAGGTGAATTCTTTGAGACTCCCTGTCAAGCTTTCGAAACAGTCCCCAGAGTCATGCCCGTCGACTCTCCTGTCACTCCCGAGGTTACGCAAGCTCCGCCTAGAATGGCCTCCTTGAAAGATGCTCAGGCTGCAGTTGAAGAAGGTGGTAGTACTATTTGGGGACAGCTCCCTGATCTTCCTTTCAAGTTTGACAAGACTGTTTTAGGCTTCACCATCAGAGGACAGAAGATGATACGCCCGTGCGTGCGGCCAACTTCCTTCCGCATCGCCAGTGGAATCCATGCTATAGAAGCGGCGGCGGTGACTTCACATCGGCAAATGGATCTTTCCAACTCCGACAACGGACTCGGCAATTGGAAGGCGAAGGCGTCATACCAATCTCCTTTAGTCGGGAGTAATTATTCTTGTTTTGTTTTGCTTTTATTATTTTCTATGTTTTGAGCGATAAACTCTAAAGCCTAGTGCCTTGCGGGCATCATGGCTCGTTGCGAGGTTATTATTTGTCGTTGTGTATTTTCATTCAATAAATTCGTTGGACTTTTGCATTCAATCGTGTTTTCTTTTACTTTATCACCCCTTCAAAGGCTATGTGTTCTTACACCACGTGATACAACTGAGAATCACTCTGAATCTCGTTAATAACAACTATGCTAGTGCTAAATATGACTTCAATAATCCGATCTACCAAGCCGAAGATGAAAGTGAGGAAGATTGTGAAGTGCCAGGAGAACTTATCAGATTGCTACAGCAAGAAGATCGAGTTATACAGCCACATGAAGAGCAAGTTGAGGTTGTGAATTTGGGTACTAGCGAAGACAAAAAAGAGATCAAGATAGGAGCGGGTCTTGAGAGCAGTGTTAAAGAAAGATTGGTTCAGATGCTACGAGACTACATTGAGGTTTTTGCTTGGTCATACGAAGACATGCCGGGTTTAGACATCGATATTGTGGTTCATCGATTACCGACAAAAGAAGGTTTTCTCCCAGTGAAACAGAAGGTCCGTCGTATGCGTCCTGAGATGTCTGAGAAAATCAAAGCCGAAGTTATGAAGCAGTTCAACGCCGGTTTTCTAGCTGTTACTTCTTATCCGCAGTGGGTGTCAAATGTGGTACCCGTACCTAAGAAGGGTGGTAAGGTACGAATGTGTGTAGACTATAGAGATCTGAACAAAGCGAGTCCGAAAGACGATTTTCCACTTCCTCATATTGATGTTCTGGTTGACAACACCGCTCAGCATAAAGTTTTCTCCTTCATGGATGGTTTCTCCGGTTACAATCAGATCAAAATGGCTCCGAAGACATGGAAGACTACTTTTGTTACGGTGGGGTACTACATTACAAGGTTATCCGTTTGGACTAAAACGAGGTGCCACTTATCATGCTATGGTGACATTGTTTCATGACATGATTCATCACGAGATAGAGGTCTCGTCGGCGACATGATAGCTCGATCACGACGGAAGAAGAGCATCTTGATCATTTGCGAAGCTATTTGTGATTGAAGAAGTGGTGAGACTTAACCTAACAAGTGCACTTTTGAGTCGGATCCGGTAAACTCCTAGGGTTTGTTGTCAATGGTAAAGGTATTGAAGTTGATCCGCCAAGGTTAAAGCCATACAAGAGATGTCGGCTCCCGTGCCGAGGAAGTCGGAGGTTTCTTGGGCGATTGAATTACATTGCGATTCATTGCACACTAAGCTACTGCGAGCCAATCTTCAAGTTACTAAAGAAAGATCAAGTAGTAGAATGGAGCGATTTCGGATCGCTTTTGACAAAATCAAGGGTACCTACAAAATCCTCCTATCACGATGCCGCTTTGAGGAAGACCTCTTATCATGTACTTGTGTTAGAGAACTCAATGGGGTGTGTGTTGGGGCAACATGATGAGTGCAGTCGAAAAGAGCATGCAATATACTACCTTAGCAAAAGTTCTTGTTGTGAAACAAGATACTCACAGCTCGAGAAAACTTGCAACTTTGGCTTGGGCTGCTTTGGCTAAGGCGATATATGTTGACTCACACTACCTTGTTGATTTCGGGATGGATCCTATAAAATACATATTTGAGAAACCAACTCTCGGGAAGAATAGCAAGATGGCAAATGATCTTGACCGAATCGACATCAGTACACTTCTCGAAGCGATCAAAGGAAGTGTAGTAGCCGATCATTTGGCTCATCAAGCCGTAGATGATTATCAGTCTATGCAGTTCGAATTTCCAGATGAAGATGTTTTGTTAGTTACAGATTGCGAAGAACCAGGCCCACACAAAGGACCTGAACAAGGATCCCGATGGACCATGGTCTTTGATGGAGCCTCAAACGCACTTGGCAATGGCATTGGCGCAATCATCACATCCCTAGCAGGCGGACATACGCCTTTCACCGCGATTATGTTTGATTGCACCAACAATATGGCGAATCTGGCGTGCACCATGGGTATTAAAGCTGCTATTGACTTAAGAATCAAATTCTTACAAGTGTATGGAGACTCAGCTTTAGTGATCAGTCAGATTAGGGGCGAATGGGATACGAAGCATCCGAATCTCATTCCGTATCGAGAGCATGTTCTGAGTTTGATCCCCTATTTTGAAGAGATTACTTTTGATCACATTCCACGAGAAGAGAATCAGTTGGCAGACGCATTGGCTACTATGTCATCTATGTTCAAGGTCGAGATGGGACAACGAGGCCCCGGATCATCATTGAGAAGTTTGACGAACCAGTATTGTTATGAGCTTGACACGGAAGAAAACCTTGGTACTACGATGTGAAGAGGTATCTTGAGACTCGGGAATATCCATGAGGGCATCATCAATGATAAGAAATTCATGAGAAGGTTCGCATCTAAATTCTTCCTCAACAACGGCATCTTGTACAAGCGCAATCGACTTGTGCTTACTTCATGTAGACCGGAAAGCGGAGCGTATCATGGAAGAGTTACGGCGCATTCGGTACCCTCCGGTGGTCATCGATGGCTAAGAAGATTAGAGAGCGGGTTACTATTGGTCCACCATGGAAGATTGTCACGCTATGCTCGATCTTGTCACAAATGCAGTTACGAGACAAAGTACATGTACCTCGGTACCTCAATATTCTAACAGCTCGTGGCCTTTTGCAATGTGGGAATTGACATGATTGGAGAAATCAAGCCTTCCAACGGACATCGTTTCATCCTTGTGGCAATTGACTATTTCACCAAGTGGGTGAAAGCTCGTTGCATATGTTACCAAGAATGTTGTGGCTCGATTCATCAAACATAATCTTATCATCGATATGGCACTCCAGAAAGGATTATCACGGATAACGGCTCTAATCTCAACAACAAGATGATCACCGAAATGCGCGATTCAAGATCAAGCATCACAACTCTTCTCCTTATCGGCCTAAGATGAATGGTAGCGATGGAAGCCGCCAACAAGAACATTAAGAAGATTATCTGAGAAGATGGCAGTGACTTACAAGGATTGGCATGAGATGTTACCATTTGCTCTTCATGGTTATCGCACTACAGTACGGACATCCACAGGAGCAACCCCCTTCTCTCTTGTGTACGGTATGGAAGCCGTCCTACCTATTGAGGTTCAGATACCCTCAACCAGAGTTCTCCAGAACGCAGAGTTAGGTGAAGATGATTGGATCCAGACTCGCCTTGACCAGATTAACTTGATCGATGAGAAACGACTTGCGTCCATTTGCCACGGACAAATCTATCAGAAGCGAAGGATCAGAACCTTTAGGTGAAAGGTCAAGCACCGAGTTTACCAAGTCGGTGATCTAGTAGTCAAGCGCGTCATTCTTCCACAAGGTGATCCCAGGGGCAAGTGGACTCCCACCTATGAGGGACCATTTGTAGTCAAGGCGGTATTTTCCGGGAGACCATGATACTAGCACCATGGATGGTGAAGACTTCCCACACCACATGAGCGGACATAGTCAAAAATACTACGCATAAAGAGACTCGCTAGGTCGGTGACCTAGGCAAAAATAAGGGCATCTGGCGAACCAAAGGGTTCGGGCAAAAGTTAAGGACATATATAAAACATGTACACGACAAGTCGAAAACACGAAAAGGCGGCTTGGGCAAAAGGGTATCGGTGGTGAAAACCGAAAGGCGGTCTTGGCAAAATTAGGGATTTAAGCGTCGACTATGTCTCGTCCGGATCACCTACCTTGGACTACTATCGCATTCAAGATTCAAATGGCGAAGATCAATCCAATCACTTCTCTGCCAAGGAGATGAGATAGTTGAAATATATGAGTACTAGCATAGTTGGAACTTAACGAGATTGTTTCCGCATAGCTTTTTACCTTTCTCTTGTACAAACTATTTGGCCATACGCTACCTTTGAAATAAATGCAAGTTTCCTTCTCTTTACAATTCTTGTTTGTTGTTGTTTGCATAAAGTCCAACGTCTGCTTTGAATGATTATATGCATTTGACAATAAAAATTCGTTCACAAACATGCGAAAATTAAGCATAACAAAAGTACTTACTACAAGCTCTAGGAATTGAGATGACGACGAAGGTCACCAAAAAAAAACATTCCCCCGCAGAACACAATCTCCACAGAGGTGTCACTCACCGCAAACCTTCCCCAGCGGAGTACGTGTCAGTCCACGAGCAATAATTCCACTCAATTAGAATCATGTTACATCATTCTCCTAGCAGTAACACTTCATCCCCAACAGAGATATCTATCTCCGGCAAATATCTCTCAGCAATTCCCCGTTTTCTCCAGCGAAAGTATCCAGACTTGGAACTTGGTCAGATAGTGCATCGGAGGAAACCTACACCTCTTATACCTCAGCCCGAGATTACAACGGGCCCTAGATCCTTCTAACCCGGTCTCCCGGTAGCTATCAAATGCTCTCCGACAAGATTTACACTTAAAATCCCCAGTAGAGCGCCTCTTCACTTTTCCACAGCAGGATCTACACACAAGATCCCCAACAGATTGCCTCCCGGACTCTCCCAGCCTCAACAATATCAAGGCCCAAGACTTGGTCAGATAGTGCATCGGAGGAATCAAAGTCACCATCCTTTCTTCCCCAAGCAGGGTCTCCACCCACTTCATCCTCAAACAGAAGACGGAAGTCCTCACGCAGAACATCCGCATCTTCTTCAAGATGGATATGTTTTGAAATACCACAACATCCATCATGCATACATTATTCTTAAATGTCATAATTTGTGCATATATCATTCATACGCATCGTCATGCATCATACTTGGCATAAGACTAACAATATTCTATCAAAGTTTCTCTTGTTTTCTCCAAAGCAGGTGAAAGTCACTTCTGACGCAAACAGGTCCAGGATTGATACCCGAATCCAGACGGGAAAACTATCTGAACGACCAACCTCGTTGTTCTCCAACAGCGGATCCAGGATTAATACCCGAAGCTAGACGGGAAACCTTATCCGAACGATCACAACTTATCCCCCGATAACAGGCAGTGGATCAACACCCGATGCACAACAGGGAAATATCCACATTTTGTCAATTATTATCCCCTCAGAGCAGTCAGCACGAAGAACTATTCTGACCCTCTCTTACTATCAACAGCAACTACGAGAGTCTGGCGTACGACTCGGTTGCCTTGGATGGCATCTTAAGACCATCTCCGACTACTTGTCAACATTTCTCAGCTTTCAGAATGCTGCATATTTGGTTAAAAACCAATACAAACCAATAACTTCATTCAAAGATGAGCACGAAGTCTAACGTACGACTCTCTCCGGATGGCACCTTAAGCCCATCTCCGTTCCACTTTCAGAAACATCTATAGAGCCTAGCGTACGGCTCGCTCCCCAGCATCGGTCTTTCAGGATGGCATCTTAAGCCCATCTCCGGCAGTTCTCCTATCTACACAACAATCTCGAGTCTAGCGTACGACTCATTCCCCCAGCGAAGTCTCCAACTTCTCCAAATGGCATCTGTAAGCCCATTCCCGCATTGTCAGCCAACAGCGAGTGCAAATTTTCAGGTGTATTCGAGTGTTCAATCATCTTCTACCTCCAGGTCACGAAAGGAAAAGCATGCCAATCTAACCCTTCCGGTACAAGAAGATTGAACAGGGGCAGCTGTCATACCCCAAAATTTGCCCTCCTATTTTCTCAAGACATTCCATACATCCATGCTCAAGGATTCCTCAAGAGTTGATCAGATAAACTCTCTCCTAGACAATCAACCCAAACTAGGGTTTGGCATTTCTCAGATCCAGATGGACTTCTAACACCTCCAATGGTTTTCATGCCTCCTCATATGCCTCAAAGATTCTCCATGTCAAGTTTCAAGCCTCACAAGTCAAGTTTCCTCAGACAATTGCTCAGATGGTTGAAAATCAGTTGTATTGATCAAAAAGTCAACTGTGGTCAACATACAGTCAAACCTCCTGATTTTTGGTCAACATCCTCTTTTTGAAGTTACATTCATCATTTGATCAAGGGTTGATTAGGATTCATCAAGAAAACTCAAGATTTGCTCAAAAGTCAAACTTTCTAAATTAGGGTTTCTAGGTGAAAAGTCAACCAATCTTTGACTGATCATAACTTTCTCAGAAATTTTTCCACCACCTCTTTTTTTGAAGGAAATTCAATTCTCTACAACTTCATGTCTCACAAGAATGTCCAAAAAATGCTTCATTTGAGAGGTATGGCTCAAAACATTACAGGTCCTTTTCAAAGTCAACAAAATGTCAACTTTTTGTTTTGAGGATATATTGAGCATGGTAACTCCAATTACGATGAAAACAAAGACATTGTTTAGAGGACTCTTAGAGATTTCCAAAAAGTCCAAGAACTCTCAAAAATGTGGAAAAATGAGCAAGATACACTATTCAGAAGTTGGGGAATTTTGGACAATTGCACAAAAGGACATATTGGTCAAAATGCAAAATTTTCCAAATGGGCCTATATTCTCTTGATCCAAACTTGTTCATGACATTATTCTTGACCCATAAATGCTTGGCCATGGTGATTTTCTATTTTTATGATTTATCTTTGAATTTTAGAACATTTAATTCAAAAATAAATTATATAAAATATGAAAATAAATTATTTTTTCAAAAGGAATGGATTTATATCTTCCTTGAAGTCCAAGAAAGCCCATGATCCTTACCAAAATCGTGATAGCTTGCATATGGAAAGAAAAAATCAAATTTTTAAGGAAATTTGATTTTATTTAAATGGAAAATATTGCACAATCAAGAATCAATCTTTTTTCACTCCTTTTTCTCTTCCAATTGCTTCTATAAATACCTAGCATTGCATACAAGCCAAGAGACGAAACCCTAGCCCAAGAAACAACCCTTACTCTTGCAAATTTTTTCAAGAATTCTTGAAAAATCGAATTTTAAAAAGCAGCCACTTTCAGCCTTCAAACATCATTCCATTGTCTTCAGGAGGTAAGTTTGAGTAAGTATACACTCTTACCATTGATCAAAACAGCCTGGATCGATGCATATACATACATACATATTCAAAACTTTCTGGATTTTGCATTTTTAATATCCGTGTGTTTCAATTGATTTTAATGCTTCTAATGTGCTTATGAGATGCCAAGGAACCGATATGGGCAATCGCTATGGAGTTTGAACGTCAGAAACCTGAGTTGCCATACTTAGGGTTTTTAGAGCTGTGTGTTTCGAAACCAGGTATACAAGCATTTTTAGAGGAAACTGAGGCCGCCATTGGAATCGCAGACCCCGACTTAGGGGGGGTAGCCTTAATCCCAGCCTTCGATTTTGTGTATTTTTGCAGGTTTGCAGATCGGGCATCCCGGAGAAGATGACCAGAGCCCTAGCTCCGGCGCTGACTTAGGCGAGGACCGGCGAGAGGAAGGCGTGGCAATTCTGCGCGTTTTGATTCTTCCATACAGTCAACATGGGGTCCACTTCGCTGATTGTGTTTCAAACACAACCCTGACGCGTCATCGTTCATATTCAATTTATTTCAGCTTTCTAAACACCAGATGTCACATGGTCTAGTGGTTAAGGCGTTCGTTGTTGGTGGATACTCTCCCATGTCACAAGTTCAATCCTCACTGGCACCAGTTTTGTTTTTCTTTTACAAACTTTCATATTTTCTTATTTTCATATTTTCATATTTATTTAATATTTTGCATCATTTTAATTTCTTTTCATAATTTTATTTCTGCATTAAAAAATCATCAAAAATTATTTTCCTTTTTACATTATTTTCATAAAATCTTTATTTAATTTATAAAATTAAAAAACTTAATTTTTCATGCATATTTATTTTTATTCATAATTTTGCATTTAAATTACTTTTAATTAGTTTTTAATTATTAAATTGCATCCAAAAAATCCCAAAAAATTATTTTAGCATATTAATATTATTTCCAGCATGCAATAATTTTCTGATATAAAAATTTGCATTTTTCTAACATTTTTTCCCTTATTCGATTCATCTCGTATTTTCCGATTTCACATTCTTTCACAGGTTATTCCGATTCAGGCGATTTTCTTTATCGTTTTCTTTTTCCAATAATGTAATTGCTCATGGGATGTAATAGTTTTAACTAGGGCTTTTATTTTCCGCATTTTCAATTATGTATCTGCCCCAAAGCCATGTAATAGCGTAGGACATTTACCTTTCCGCACTTTTACTTTCCGCAATTTAATTTCCGCACCCTATAAACTGCTAGTAACTAGGCGTGTATGGCAAGATAAAATTGAACATAGCTCACTCATAATTTTCAAGATAAAATATCTGAATTCAACACACTCTTTCACACATGCACCCCTTAGGGTAATTCTCTCTCGTCGCCTTACGAATTCAAAATGGTCATGTCCCTCGAACGTAGAGGTATTCTAGCACCGTTGCCTTCAAAACAAATCATCATAGTCCCTTCGATACAAAGATCATAGACCCACGATGTCGCCTCCGAATACATGATCTTGACCCTCGATTGTCGCCTACGAAAAATGATGATAGTCCCTTCGAATGTGCTAGGATACTTCCTACAAGTTGCCTTCTATGACCATCCGATGTCCCTTCGAATGTCCCGCTTACATCCAACGAATGGGGTTACCTACTAACTAATAGTATGGATAACGCTATTCTAAAGGAAAGTAAAATAACACGAAAACGACCATTCTGAGTAGGTAATAAGACTTTTAGTTGCTTGCTCAATCGAAATACTTTTCACACCTCACACTTTTTCAAAGTTCAAACTCTTTTCAAAACGAAACATTTCCGAACACTTTGTATACATTCCTACATGAATCATTACAAAGTCAAAGTGAAATGCCTTTTCAAAACATTTTTTCAAACACACAGAAAGCACAATTTTTCAAAGTGATCTAAAAAGCAACTAAGAGCCCGTAGATAACTACGGATGGAAAGGGGTGCTAATACCTTCCCTTTTCATAACCTTCTCCCTTACTCAGAATCTAACGAAGGTCTTTTTCTGTACTTTTACCTTCCCTTAATTGGATAAAAATAAAAGTCGGTGGCGACTCTTGCTATCCGCACATTTGCGATACTAAAAACACTAAAAGTCAGTTCACCGTATTACAGTAGCATTCATGCATTTATTCAAAAACTTCATTTCTCTTCTCATTTCCAAAGAATTTAGAGATTTTTCTTTGTAAATATTTTAGGTTAGATGGACGTCAAAGGAAGATTCACCAAGAGATACAGTTTTAGAATTCCTGAGGTAGGAAAGTTGAAAGAATTAGCATCCTTGGTAGAAGATCCCTCGGATTTCAGAAAACGCTGTGGAACTCTTTTAACTATTCTGAACACTAACGTTGATGAAGGACTTCTCAAAACTTTCGTTCAGTTTTACGATCTGGTCTATCGTTGTTTCACTTTCCCAGACTATCAGTTGATGCCTACTTTGGAAGAGTATGCACACATACTAGGAATCTCAGTATCAGACAAAGTGCCTTTCAATGGTTTGGAAGCCATTCCTAAGTCACCAATCATTGCAACTATGACACATTTAAAGAAATCTGAGATAGACAAAAACCTAACTACCAAAGGAAAACTCTTAGGACTAACTTCAAAGTTCCTAAGGGAGAAGGCTCTTAAATTCTTTGAAGTCGGTAGTATGGTAGCCTTTGAAGCTATTTTAGCTTTACTCATCTATGGATTGGTGTTGTTTCCCAACATCCCAAGTTTCGTTGATATCAACGCCATAAGGATCTTTCTGATTGGAAATCCCGTTCCCACTTTGCTTGGCGACACGTACTTCTCCATTCATCATAGGAATCGTCAAGGAGATGGAACTATCGTGTGTTGTGTACCTCTGTTCTTCAAATGGATTGTCTCACACTTGCCTAAATCTCCTATCTTCCGTGAAAGCAAATATGATTGGCATTGGTCAAGAAGACTCATGTCTCTTACAAACGACGATATCCATTGGTATACCTTGGCAGACAATGAGATGGAAATCATTGAGAGTTGTGGAGAATTTGCCAACATACCTCTCATTAGTACGAAAGGAGGAATCAATTACAACCCATTTCTGGCGAGACGTTAACTCGGGTACGCAAACTCTAGTAAACCTCTTGGTTTTACAATGGAGAGCTACTTCTATCATGAAGGGGAGGATTCCCAAGGTTTTAAAGCCAGAATGATCAGAGCTTGGCATCACATCCGAAGGAAGGAAAAAGGTAATGCAAGGAATTGTGTAGCCATGGAAATCTACACTTCTTGGGTGAAGAAAAAAGCAAAGGAATTCCGAATGCCTTATGCTTATGAAGAACCTATGTGTCTCAGCAGCTTCAAAATCGACAATTTTTCCCGTCGAGACTATGGGAGAATACCAAGAAGCTTTGGCCAAGATGAGGCTCGAGAAAGAGGATCTGAAAGACAAGTTCCTTAAGACTGATCTCGAAAATGAGAAGCTTAAGAAGCAGGTCAAAGATCACGAAAAGACGCTTTACTTCCAAGATGAATGGCTCATGGAGAAAGATGAGAAGATTCGTCAGAAAGATAACGCGATGAAAAGATATATCAAAGAAAGAAAAAGGAAGCTTGAGGAATTGACAACCAGCGATCCTGCTCCCGACGAATGGAAGAAAGTCATTAGCAAGCTAAAAGTCGAGAAAGCTGAACTGAAAGCCCACTATGGGAAGGAAATCTTGAAGTTAAAGCTGCATCAAGCCTTTGGATCTTCATCCGACGAGGACGTTTAATTAGTTTAGTTTGTAATTTTTATCATTTATTTTATCATTTGTGTGAGCAATGCTCAAAAAACAAAAATTGTTGTAATATTCTTTCAATAATCAATAAAATAAGTGTTTTCCATCCAAATATTTGCCAGAAATTTCTCTTTTAGCGTAAATTCTTTGGAAATCTTTCTTTACATTCATAATCATGCATCATACTTTGCATATTGAGTTTGTTGTTTAGAGTCTGATATTTCGAAATTTTTTCCAGAAAGGGAAAGATCGCCAAGCTGTCGCGTCTTAGAGTTTCTCGACCACGTCCACAGCTGACTCGTACATACAATACACGTTCAAAAAGAAGGAAAGTAATGGAAGGTTTTGAGCAAGAAAATGTTGAGCTTCGTAGTACAGTAACAACACTACAAAAAGAGGTGGAGAGACTCACTTCTTTGGTAAGTTCGTTGGCAACTTCGCAAAGTCAGCAAGCAACATTGAGCAGTCAAAATCAAGTGGCGATTTCAAAGACCACTACTACTCCAGTTTCAACTGTTGCAGCCAGTAGTTCACTCTTCAGTATGCCAGAAGGTTATCCATGGGGCATGCCTTTTAATTTTGGCATTGGATTTCGTCAACCGACTTCTCAGGTACAAACAACCACGCTTGAAATGCCTACTTTGCAAAACTCAACACTTACTCCACAACATGGAGTAACTTTTCCGCAAGTCACTATGACGGTTTGTCAACCAATCATGACGAACTCAGCTTCTGTAGTTCACACTACTGCAGATGAAGAAGTTCACCATAGTCCAGGTGATAACACGAATCCTCGTGGCCCGATGGAGAATCTCCAGGAACAGCTCCTCAAAATGCAGATTGAGATCAAAACAATTCGAGGAAAGGAATTGTTTGGGAAGAACGCCCATGATCTATGCTTAGTTCCTCGCGTAAGGATACCTGCAAAATTCAAAGTCCCTGACTTTGAAAAGTACAGAGGAAATTCCTGTCCACAGAGTCATCTTACGATGTACGCTAGGAAGATGTCTACGTACAACGACAATCACCAATTGCTAATTCACTATTTCCAAGATATTCTCACCGGTGCTGCACTGAAGTGGTACATGGGACTAGACAGTGCGAATATCCAAACATTTAATGACCTAGGTGAAGCCTTTGTCCAGCAATACAAATTCAACTTGGACATGGCTCCAGATCGGGATCAACTTCGCTCCATGTCCCAGAAGGAAAAAAGAGACATTCAAAGAGTACGCCCAACGATGGAGGGAAATTGCTGCCCAAGTCAACCCGCCGTTAGAGGAGAAGGAAATGACCAAGGTTTTCTTAAACACTCTTGGCCCATTTTACTACGAACGAATGATCGCCAGCGCTCCCGGAGATTTCACCGAGATGGTAAGCATGGGAATGTGGCTAGAGGAAGGAGTTCGAACAGGACGCCTAGTCATAGAAATAGGATCTTCTAGTGGAACTAAGAGGGTTGGAACCAGTTTTCCAAAGAAAAAGGAACATGACATAGGAATGGTATCCCGAGGGAAACCACGAAAAAATGTCTGCCAACAGCGACAGGTAGCTGCCATAGCACCCGCTGTTAATACAAGTCCAAATACAGGAATTGCTCCACATTTCCAACAAACTCAACAGCCTCGACAACAGGCTCAGCAGTTCAACAATCAGAACCGTGCGCCCAAGGTCTCGCAGTTCGCAGTTCGACCCAATTCCGATGACATACACAAAACTATATCCTGCATTAATAGAAAGGAATCTTGTGCAAACAAGGTCACCACCTCCGGTACCAGACAAATTACCATGGTGGTACAAAATAGATGTATCTTGCCCTTTTCATCAAGGGGCACCGGGTCATGATCTTGAGCATTGCATAGTGCTAAAAGCTGAAGTACAAAGGTTAGTAAGGTCTAACCTTCTTTCCTTCAAGAATACAAATCCAAACGTGCTAGCAAATCCACTTCCCAGTCGTAGTGGACATAACTTGAATTTAATACTAAGAAATACGGATCGGTATCTTGTCACAGACGTGAATCTGATAAGAGAAAGCTTGGTAAAACTCCATGATACATACAGTACAATGGGTGCTTTAGCTAAACACGATTACTCGGCTTGCAGAATCTGCTTCAAGAATCTTCGAGGGTGTCCAACCATAAGAGCAGACATTCAACGATTACTAGACATTGGTGACATACAGATCTTCAGAAACAGAAATGACTATGACGTGAATACAATAGGGCATTTTCCGCATGAGCTTTTAGTCTCAGATATCAACTCGGAAATTCCCGGAGTAAACGTCGTTATTCCTTGTTTCAATATGCCCAAGCATGTGGAGATTGAATATAACGGTTCAAACGTTCCAGGGTCTCCTTTGGTGATTTTCCTACCCGGTCCTGTTCCATACAGTTCTAACAAAGCGATTCCCTATCAATACAATGCGACTATGATAGAAGATGGGAAGGAGAAACCCATGCCAACTCTTCTAGCAAATGTTAACATAATTGAGATAGGACGAGTAACACGAAGTGGACGTGTACATACTCCGTTGCCCCCAAAGCAACCTGTTGTTCCTGTTGTTAGGCAAAATCCAGTAAATGCACCACCTGAGAATCCCACGAGGATTCCTGTTGATAATCCAAACACAAATGTTGGTTCGCCTGATAGAACCGACGTCAACTCAGATTTCGATGAGATTTTGAAACTAATCTAGAAAAGCGAGTACAGAGTTGTGGATCAACTGATGCAGACTCCCTCCAAGATTTCGATACTATCTCTACTTCTGAATTCCGAAGCTCACCGAGAAGCTTTAATGAAGGTGCTAGATCAAGCTTATGTAGATCACGATGTGACTACAGACCAATTTGGAGGAATTGTGGGCAACATAACGGCTTGCAACAATTTAAGCTTCAGTGATGAAGAACTCCCAGAGGAAGGGAAAGATCATAATTTGGCTCTGCATATCTCGATGATTTGCCAATCAGATTCTTTGTCCAATGTATTAGTAGATACTGGTTCATCCTTAAACGTAATGCCAAAAACGACTCTCGCTCGTTTAACTTACAAAGGAACGCCGATGAAATTCAATGACATAATAGTAAGAGCCTTTGATGGGTCAAGGAAATCTGTTATTGGGGAAGTCGATCTCCCGATGACAATTGGTCCGCATACCTTCCAAATCCCCTTCCAGGTCATGGATGTGCCAGCTGCTTACAGTTGCTTTCTAGGAAGACCATGGATCCACGAAGCAGGAGCTGTGACATCCACTCTCCATCAAAAACTGAAGTTCACAGTAAATGGGAAGCTCGTAACCATCATCGGTGAGTAAGCGTTACTGATAAGCCATTTATCCAGTTTTTCTTTCATCACAGCCAACGACGTTGAAGGAACACAGTTCCCAGGACATCCTTTAGAAGATGAATCTACAAGCAAAAGCAGGTCATCTATCTCCTCTTACAAAGAAGCAACGCAGATAGTGAAAGATGGTAATGTTGCGGGTTGGGGACAAGTAATCACACCTGTCAACAACGAGACAAAAGCCGGACTCGGATTTGCTCCAGTATTTCCTAAAGACAAGCAAAGGGATAAAGCACTTCGTCCAATCAAAGAAGTATTCCACATTGGGGGTTTCTTAAACCCTGTTCTTCAAGAAGTTAACATTCTTACCAACGAAGGTAATGAAGATGATCTCTCTGGATCTGAAGAGTGGAGCACTTATCTCACCAGCTCTGAATACGTGTCACAGGAAGAATCGTACACGCTATTCTATCTTCCGACTGATCAATTCAAAGGCATGTCCCTACAAAAGAATGAAAATCCACCTGTCCCTTCTGAAGTTTGGGATACCTTGGGAGAACCAAGTGGCAAGTTTGACTACATGGTGAAATATACTGCGCCAGAAAGCTCAATAATCAGAATTAAAGACATCCAGCCCACTGGATGGGATGATTCTTTTGAGTATCCTAGTCAACCAGAAGAGTTATATCCATCTTCTCGATCTCATCAACCAATTGAGGTTCCGAATGAAGATCTCTGCCACCGACTTTTATTTTTATCCAATTAAGGGAAGGTAAAAGTACAGAAAAAGACCTTCGTTAGATTCTGAGTAAGGGAGAAGGTTATGAAAAGGGAAGGTATTAGCACCCCTTTCCATCCGTAGTTATCTACGGGCTCTTAGTTGCTTTTTAGATCACTTTGAAAAATTGTGCTTTCTGTGTGTTTGAAAAAATGTTTTGAAAAGGAATTTCACTTTGACTTTGTAATGATTCATGTAGGAATGTATACAAAGTGTTCGGAAATGTTTCGTTTTGAAAAGAGTTTGAACTTTGAAAAAGTGTGAGGTGTGAAAAGTATTTCGATTGAGCAAGCAACTAAAAGTCTTATTACCTACTCAGAATGGTCGTTTTCGTGTTATTTTACTTTCCTTTAGAATAGCGTTATCCATACTATTAGTTAGTAGGTAACCCCATTCGTTGGATGTAAGCGGGACATTCGAAGGGACATCGGATGGTCATAGAAGGCAACTTGTAGGAAGTATCCTAGCACATTCGAAGGGACTATCATCATTTTTCGTAGGCGACAATCGAGGGTCAAGATCATGTATTCGGAGGCGACATCGTGGGTCTATGATCTTTGTATCGAAGGGACTATGATGATTTGTTTTGAAGGCAACGGTGCTAGAATACCTCTACGTTCGAGGGACATGACCATTTTGAATTCGTAAGGCGACGAGAGAGAATTACCCTAAGGGGTGCATGTGTGAAAGAGTGTGTTGAATTCAGATATTTTATCTTGAAAATTAATGGACTAAGTTCAATTTTATCTTTCCATACACGCCTAATTACTAGCAATTTATAGGGTGCGGAAATTAAAATGCGGGAATGTAAAGATGCGGAAAGATAAATCCTACGCTATTACATGACTTTGGGGCAGATACATAATTGAAAGTGCGGAAAGTAAAAGCCTAGTTTAAAACTATTACATCCCATAAGCAATTACATTATTGGAAAAAGAAAACGATAAAGAAAATCGCCTGAATCGGAATAACCTGTGAAAGAACGAGAAATCGGAAAATATGATGAAATCGAATAAGAGAAAAAATGTTAGAAAAATGAAAATTTTTAAATGAGGAAATTATTACATGCTGGAAATAATATAAATATGCTAAAATAATTTTTTGGGATTTTTTTGATGCAACTTAGTAATTAAAAACTAATTAAAAGTGATTTAAATGCAAAATTATGAATAAAAATAAATATGCATGCAAAATTAAGTTTTTTAATTTTATAAATTAAATAAAGATTTTATGAAAATAGTGTAAAAAGAAAAATAATTTTTGATGATTTTTAAATGCAGAAATAAAATTATGAAATTAATTAAAATTGAATGAAAATATTAAATAATATGAAAAATAGAAAAATAATGGAAAAGTGAAGTTTGTAAGGAAAAAATAGCAAAACCGGCCCTGGAGAGGATCGAACTTGTGACCCTGAGGGGTATCTACACATACTGAGCGCCTTAACCACTAGGCCATGTGACACTTGGTGTTTCTGAAGTGCAAACCAAACGCCTTTGAATGATTACGTGTCCCTGGATTATATTCAAACTGAGTCAGCGTGCGTGGACCCCATCTGTTTTTGAATGGACGAATCAGAGAACGCGAAACCGCCACGCATACCTCGCCGAGTCAAACGAGTCACGACGAGCCCTAGCTCCTACCGTTTTCTCCTATTGCTCGATTTCCCTAACCTGCAAAATACGATCAATAAAAAAGAAAGGAGGACCTTATCCCCCTAAATCAGCCATGGCGAACACGATGGTGGTGTTATTTTTCCCAAAAGTTCCTCTAACTATCGGTTCAAACTCAACACCAAACCCTAAACATGGCATTGTGAGATTTAGACGTTCAACCTTGCTAGCGATTGCCCAGATCGAGTCTATGGAGTCTCATGAACACAAAAAAAAACATTAGAATCGATTAACACAAGCAGATAATAAAAGTGCAAATTCAAGAAAAAATTGATTATGTGTGCATGTATATAGCTCGATTCTGGGCGGTTTGATCCATGCCAATAATGTATTCTTACTCAAATTTACCCTCTGAGCACGATGGAATGATGTTTGAGGGCTGGAAGTGGCTGCTTTTTAAAATTCGATTTTTCAAGAATTCTTGAAAATTTTTGCAAGAGTAAGGGTTGTTTCTTGGGCTAGGGTTTCGTCCCTTGGCTTGTATGCAATGCTAGGTATTTATAGAAGCAATTGGAAGAGAAAAAGGAGTGAAAAAAGATTGATTCTTGATTGTGCAATATTTTCCATTTAAATAAAATCAAATTTCCTTAAAAATTTGATTTTTTCTTTCCATATGCAAGCTATCACGATTTTGGTAAGGACCATGGGCTTTCTTGGACTTCAAGGAAGATATAAATCCATTCCTTTTGAAAAAATAATTTATTTTCATATTTTATATAATTTATTTTTGAATTAAATGTTCTAAAATTCAAAGATAAATCATAAAAATAGAAAATCACCATGGCCAAGCATTTATGGGTCAAGAATAATGTCATGAACAAGTTTGGATCAAGAGAATATAGGCCCATTTGGAAAATTTTGCATTTTGACCAATATGTCCTTTTGTGCAATTGTCCAAAATTCCCCAACTTCTGAATAGTGTATCTTGCTCATTTTTCCACATTTTTGAGAGTTCTTGGACTTTTTGGAAATCTCTAAGAGTCCTCTAAACAATGTCTTTGTTTTCATCGTAATTGGAGTTACCATGCTCAATATATCCTCAAAACAAAAAGTTGACATTTTGTTGACTTTGAAAAGGACCTGTAATGTTTTGAGCCATACCTCTCAAATGAAGCATTTTTTGGACATTCTTGTGAGACATGAAGTTGTAGAGAATTTAATTTCCTTCAAAACAAGAGGTGGTGGAAAAATTTCTGAGAAAGTTATGATCAGTCAAAGTTTGGTTGACTTTTCACCTAGAAACCCTAATTTAGAAAGTTTGACTTTTGAGCAAATCTTGAGTTTTCTTGATGAATCCTAATCAACCCTTGATCAAATGATGAATGTAACTTCAAAAAGAGGATGTTGACCAAAAATCAGGAGGTTTGACTGTATGTTGACCACAGTTGACTTTTTGATCAATACAACTGATTTTCAACCATCTGAGCAATTGTCTGAGGAAACTTGACTTGTGAGGCTTGAAACTTGACATGGAGAATCTTTGAGGCATATGAGGAGGCATGAAAACCATTGGAGGTGTTAGAAGTCCATCTGGATCTGAGAAATGCCAAACCCTAGTTTGGGTTGATTGTCTAGGAGAGAGTTTATCTGATCAACTCTTGAGGAATCCTTGAGCATGGATGTATGGAATGTCTTGAGAAAATAGGAGGGCAAATTTTGGGGTATGACAGCTGCCCCTGTTCAATCTTCTTGTACTGGAAGGGTTAGATTGGCATGCTTTTCCTTTCGTGACCTGGAGGTAGAAGATGATTGAACACTCGAATACACCTGAAAATTTGCACTCGCTGTTGGCTGACAATGCGGGAATGGGCTTACAGATGCCATTTGGAGAAGTTGGAGACTTCGCTGGGGGAATGAGTCGTACGCTAGACTCGAGATTGTTGTGTAGATAGGAGAACTGCCGGAGATGGGCTTAAGATGCCATCCTGAAAGACCGATGCTGGGGAGCGAGCCGTACGCTAGGCTCTATAGATGTTTCTGAAAGTGGAACGGAGATGGGCTTAAGGTGCCATCCGGAGAGAGTCGTACGTTAGACTTCGTGCTCATCTTTGAATGAAGTTATTGGTTTGTATTGGTTTTTAACCAAATATGCAGCATTCTGAAAGCTGAGAAATGTTGACAAGTAGTCGGAGATGGGCTTAAGATGCCATCCAAGGCAACCGAGTCGTACGCCAGACTCTCGTAGTTGCTGTTGATAGTAAGAGAGGGTCAGAATAGTTCTTCGTGCTGACTGCTCTGAGGGGATAATAATTGACAAAATGTGGATATTTCCCTGTTGTGCATCGGGTGTTGATCCACTGCCTGTTATCGGGGGATAAGTTGTGATCGTTCGGATAAGGTTTCCCGTCTAGCTTCGGGTATTAATCCTGGATCCGCTGTTGGAGAACAACGAGGTTGGTCTTTCAGATAGTTTTCCCGTCTGGATTCGGGTATCAATCCTGGACCTGTTTGCGTCAGAAGTGACTTTCACCTGCTTTGGAGAAAACAAGAGAAACTTTGATAGAATATTGTTAGTCTTATGCCAAGTATGATGCATGACGATGCGTATGAATGATATATGCACAAATTATGACATTTAAGAATAATGTATGCATGATGGATGTTGTGGTATTTCAAAACATATCCATCTTGAAGAAGATGCGGATGTTCTGCGTGAGGACTTCCGTCTTCTGTTTGAGGATGAAGTGGGTGGAGACCCTGCTTGGGGAAGAAAGGATGATGACTTTGATTCCTCCGATGCACTATCTGACCAAGTCTTGGGCCTTGATATTGTTGAGGCTGAGAGAGTCCGGGAGGCAACTTGGGGATCTTGTGTAGATCCCGCTGAAAGTGAAGAGGCTCTCTACTGGGGATTTTAAGTGTAAATCTTGTCTGAGAGCATTTGATAGCTTGGGAGACCGGGTTAGAAGGATCTAGGGCCCGTTGTAATCTCGGGCTGAGGTATAAGAGGTGTAGGTTTCCTCCGATGCACTATCTGACCAAGTTCCAAGTCTGGATACTTTTGCTGGAGAAAACGGGGAATTGTTGAGAGATATTTGCCGGAGATAGATATCTCTGCTGGGGATGAAGTGTTACTGCTAGGAGACTGATGTAACATGATTCTAATTGAGTGGAATTATTGCTCGTGGACTGACACGTACTCCGCTGGGGAAGGTTTGCGGTGAGTGACACCTCTGTGGAGATTGTGTTCTGCGGGGGAATGTTTTTTTTTTGGTGACCTTCGTCGTCATCTCAATTCCTAGAGCCTGTAGTAAGTACTTTTGTTATGCTTACTTTTCGCATGTTTGCGAACAAGTTCTTATTGTCGGATGCATATAATAATTCGAAGCAAACGTTGGACTTTATGCAAGTAACAATAGTGAAGATTGTAAAGAGAAGGAAACTTGCATTTATTTGAAAGGTGGCGTATGGCCAAATAGTTTGTACAAGAGAAAGGTAAAAAGCTATGCGGAAACAATCTCGTTAAGTTCCAACTATGCTAGTACTCATATATTTCAACTATCTCATCTCCTTGCTGTCAGTAGAAAGTGATTGGATTGATCTTCGCCATTTGAACTTGAATGCTGATAGTCTCAAGGTAGGTGATCCGGACGAGACATAGTCGACGCTTAAATCCCTAACTTTTGCCTAGACCGCCTTTCAAGTTTTCACCACCGATACCTTTTGCCCAAGCCGCTTTTCGTGTTTTCGACTTGCGTGTACATGTTTTATATATGTCCTTAACTTTTGCCCGAACCCTTTTGGTTCGCCAGATGCCCTTATTTTTGCCTAGGTCACCGACCTAGCGGGTCTCTTTATGCGTAGTATTTTTGACTATGTCTCGCTCATGTGGTGTGGGAAGTCTTCACCATCCATGGTGCTAGTATCATGGCTCCCGAAAATACCGTCTTGACTACAAATGGTCCCTCATAGGTGGGAGTCCACTTGCCCCTGGGATCACCTTGTGGAAGAATGATGCGCTTGACTACTAGATCACCGACTTGGTAAACTCGGTGCTTGACCATCTTGTTAAATGCTCTGATCATTCGCTTCTGATAGATTTGTCCGTGGCAAATGGACGCAAGTCGTTTCTCATCGATCAAGTAAATCTGGTCAAGGCGAGTCTGGATCCAATCATCTTCACCTAACTCTGCGTCCTGGAGGACTCTGGTTGAGGGTATCTAAACCTCAATAGGTAGGACGACTTCCATACCGTACACAAGAGAGAAGGGGGTTGCTCCTGTGGATGTCCGTACTGTAGTGCGATAACCATGAAGAGCAAATGGTAACATCTCATGCCAATCCTTATAAGTCACTGTCATCTTCTGTATAATCTTCTTAATGTTCTTGTTGGCGGCTTCCACCGCGCCATTCATCTTAGGCCGATAAGGAGAAGAGTTGTGATGCTTGATCTTGAACTGCGTGTAGTTCGTGATCATCTTGTTGTTGAGATTAGAGCCGTTATCCGTGATAATCCTTTCGAGTGCCATATCGAGATAAGATTATGTTTGATGAATCGAGCCACAACATTCTTGGTAATGATGCGAACGAGGTCGCTTCACCCACTTGGTGAAATAGTCAATTGCCACAAGGATGAAACGATGTCCGTTGGAAGATGTGGGCTTGATTTCTCCAATCATGTCAATGCCCCACATTGCAAAAGGCCACGGAGCTGTTAGAACATTCAGAGGTACTGGAGGTACATGTACTTTGTCTGCGTAAATCTGGCATTTGTGACAAGATCGAGCATAGCGGTGACAATCAGCTTCCATGGTGGACCAATAGTAACCCGTTCTCAGAATCTTCTTAGCCATCGTATGACCACTGGAGTGGGTGCCGAATGCGCCTTCGTGTAACTCTTCCATGATACATTCCGCTGTTTTCCGGTCTACACAGCGAAGTAAGCACAAGTCGTGATTGCGCTTGTACAAGATGCCGTTGTTGAGGAAGAATTTAGATGCGAACCTTCTCATGAATTTCTTATCATTGACAGATGCCCCTGCGGGATATTCCTGAGTCTCAAGATACCTCTTCACGTCGTAGTACCAAGGTTTTTCTTCTGTGTCAAGCTCATAACAATACCCTGGTTCGTCAAACTTCTCAATGATGATCTGGGGAGCCTCGTTGTCCCATCTGACCTTGAACATAGATGACATAGTAGCCAATGTGTCTGCCAACTAATTCTCTTCTCGTGGAATGTGATCAAAAGTAATCTCTTCGAAATAGGGGATCAAACTCAGAACATGCTCTCGATACGGAATGAGATTCGGATGCTTCGTATCCCATTCGCCCTTAATCTGACTGATCACTAAAGCTGAGTCTCCATACACTTGTAAGAATTTGATTCTTAAGTCAATAGCAGCTTTAATACCCATGGTGCACGCTTCGTATTCGGCCATATTGTTGGTGCAACTGAAACATAATCTGGCGGTGAAAGGCGATGTCCGCTGATGTGATGATGGCGCCAATGCCATTGCCAAGTGCGTTGAGGCTCCATCAAAGACCATGGTCCATCGGGATCCTTGTTCAGTCCTTCGTCTGGGCCTAGTTCTTCGCAATCAGAATAACAAAACATCTTCATCTCGAAATTAACCGCATAGATCGATAGTCATCTACGGCTTGATGAGCCAAATGATCGGCTACTACACTTCCTTTGATCGCTTTCTCGAGAAGTGTACCGATGTCGATTCGGTCAAGATCATTTGCCATCTTGCTATTCTTCCGAGAGAGTGGTTTCTCAAATATGTATTTTATACGATCCATCTTGAAATCAACAAGGTAGTGTGAGTCAACATATCTCGCCTTAGTCGGCGAGCCAAGCCAAAGCGTTGCAAGTTTTCTCAAGTGTGAGTATCTTGTTTCACAGTCGGTAAACTTTTGCTAAGGTAGTATATTGCATGCTCTTTTCGACTGCACTCGCCATGTTGCCCCAACACACACCCCATTGAGTTCTCTAACGCCAAGTACATGATAAGAGGTCTTCCTTTGGCGGCATCGTGATAGGAGGATTCCGTAAGTACTCCTTGATTTTGTCAAAAGCGATCTGGCAATCTTCGTTCCATTCTACTACTTGATCTTTCTTCAGTAACTTGAAGATTGGCTCACAAGTAGCAGTTAGATGTGCTATGAATCTGGCAATGTAATTCAATCGGCCCAAGAAACCTCTGACTTCCTTCTCGGTACGGGGAGCTGGCATCTCTTATATGGCTTTAACCTTGGTGGGATCAACTTCAATACCTTTACCACTGACAACAAACCCTAGGAGCTTACCGGATCTGACTCCAAAGGTGCACTTGTTAGGATTAAGTCTCAGTCTGTACTTCTTCAATCTGTCAAATAGCTTCTGCAAATGATCAAGATGCTCTTCTTCTGTCTGTGATCGAGCTATCATGTCGTCGACGTAGACCTCTATCTCGTGATGAATCATGTCATGAAACAATGTCACCATAGCACGCTGATAAGTGGCACCTGCGTTCTTTAGTCCAAACGGCATAACCTTGTAACAGAAAGTACCCCACTGTGTAACAAAAGTAGTCTTCTCCATGTCTTCGGGAGCCATTTTGATCTAATTGTAACCGGAGAAACCATCCATGAAGGAGAAAACTTTATGCTGAGCGGTGTTGTCAACCAGAACATCAATATGAGGAAGTGGAAAATCGTCTTTCGGACTCGCTTTGTTCAGATCTCTATAGTCCACACACATTCGTACCTTACCATCCTTCTTAGGTACGGGTACCACATTTGCAACCCACTGCGGATAAGAAGTAAAAGCTAGAAAACCGGCGTTGAACTGCTCCATAACTTCGGCTTTGATTTTCTCGGACATCTCAGGACGCATACGACGGACCTTCTGTTTCACTGGGAGAAAACCTTCTTTTGTCGGTAATCGATGAACCACAATATCGATGTCTAAACCCGGCATGTCTTCGTATGACCAAGCAAAAACCTCAATGTAGTCTCGTAGCATCTGAACCAATCTTTCTTTAACACTGCTCTCCAGACCCGCTCCTATCTTGATCTCTTTTCTGTCTTCGCTAGTACCCAAATTTACAACCTCAACTTGTTTTTCGTGGTGGTCAGATAACTCGATCTTCTCTTGTAGTAGATCGACAAGTTCTCCTGGCACTTCACAATCTTCCTCACTTTCATCTTCGGCTTGGTAGATCGGATTATGGAAGTCATATTTAGCACTAGCATAGTTGTTATTAACGAGATTCAGAGTGATTCTGCAGTGTATCACGTGGGTGTGTGTAAGAACACATAGCCTTTTGAAGGGGTGATAAAGTAAAAGAAAACACGATTGAATGCAAAAGTCCAACGAATTTATTGAATGAAAATACGCAAACGACAAATAATAACCCTCGCAAACGAGCCATGATGCCCCGGGCAAGGCACTAGGCTTTAGAGTTTATCGTTCAAAACATAGAAAATACGAAAAGCAAAACAAAACAAGAATAATTACTCCTGACTAAAGGAGATTGGTATGACGTCTTCAGTCTTCCAATTGCTGAGTCCGTTGTCGGGAGTTGGAAAGATCCATTTGCTGATGTTGAAGTCACTGTCGTCGTCTTCTATAGCATGGATTCCACTCTGGCTGATGCGGAAGGGAAGTTGGCCGGCACGTTCGCGGCGTATCATCTTCTGTCCTCTGATGGTGAAGCCTAAACCAGTCTTGTCAAACTTGAAAGGAAGATCAGGGAGCTGTCCCCAAATAGTACTACCACCTTCTTCAACTGCAGCTTGAGCATCTTTCAAGGAGGCCATTCTAGGCGGAGCTTGCGTAACCTCGGGAGTGACAGGAGAGTCGACGGGCATGACTCTGGGGACTGTTTCGAAAGCTTGACAGGGAGTCTCAAAGAATTCACCTTCTATCTCGAGGTATCGGAACGACTATAGATGACTGATTATGTATTCTTCTTCACCACATACCGTAACAACCTTCCCTTTCACCGGATACTTCAGCTTCTGATGTAAGGTAGAGGTAACAGCGCCTGCCCCATGTATCCAAGGGCGTCCCAGTAGGCACGAGTAAGCTGGACGGATGTCCATGACAAAGAAAGTAGAGTCAAGAGTCTGGGAACCGACTTTAACAGGCAGAGTGAGTTCTCTAAGCATTGTTCGCTTAGAGCCATCAAAAGCTCGCACGATGATGTCACTGGGTCTCAGAACCAACCCTTCGACATCAAGGCGATCAAAAGCAGTCTTCGGTAGGATGTTCAGAGCAGAACCGGTATCCACCAAAACATGAGATAATGTAGTGCCCTTGCATTCAACAGAGATGTGCAAGGCTTTGTTATGTTTTCTTCCGACAGGAGTCAAATCAGCATCAGAGAAGCCTAGGCCGTTGTTGGCAACCAGGCTAGCAATACAGACTTCAAATTGATCAGTAGTAGTGTCTTGCGGCACATGAGCATTCTTCAGAAACTTCACCAAGGCATTAGCATGGGCCTCGGAGCACAAGAGCAGAGCAAGCATGGAAATCTTGGACGGAGTCTGTCCCAACTGTTCCACAACATTGTAGTCACTTCTCTTGATAATCTTCAGAATTTCCTCCATTTCCTATTTAAAGGTGTCTTCAGTAACTTCCTTTGGTACCGGTGAGTGATGAGTCATCGTTCTTTCCCACTGGCTGGGGATATTGGTTGAGTAGATGGAATGCGAGCTGGAGTCGCGGTGTCCTTTAGAGGAGAGATTTCTGGAGAGAACACCCTTCTAGTTCTGGTTACCTTGCTTGATCCGGCGATGTTGTCAATGTCAGGAATAGAAGCTTCAACTGTAAGGTCTTCAACGGTCAGAGGATCTTGCTTGACGCCATGATAGTAAACATCAGCTCCATAATTCCAAGGAATAGCCTTGTCAGAGGAATATGGAACTGGTCTTTGAGAAGTGATAATGAGGGGTGCCACTCTAGGCACAGGATCAGCAGAGGAAATCCTTATTGTGTTAACATCAGCGTAGTCTTCTGGGAAGTTGTCACCCCATCCGGTCACTTTAACATCTTCAATAGGAATCTTGTAGCTCTTAGGGACAGAGTACTTCACCATGTAATCATACTTTCCACTTGGCTGCCCCAAGGTGTCCCACACGACGGTACTGTTTCATTCGCATTGTCAATCTTCAACTTAGACATCTCTTCACACCAGACAAGTTTCGTAAATAGTATCTCACGCTGTCCATCATGCATCGAACACGCCTTCTCAACCAAGCACAACCATCAGTGTATGGGCACCAACGACACCCTCGGGCATCCCGGATTGACACCGGCAAGCAAATCCTTCTTGATAGTCATCGAGGAATGGTCAAGTCATCTATGTTGAAAACATAATTATCGCCACCAAAGATTGGAACCTTTGTCATGGTTAGGCATAGGCGTTGATCACATTCGGAGTCTCAACAGAGGATCAAACTCAACGCTTAGCTTCAATCATATCTTGAATCTTGTTCTTCGTGAGCCCAACAATCATCAAGACTATGTCCAGACTATTGGAATGGTAAGCACACTTAGCATTAGGATTGTATCTCGAGAGGAAGTGTTGACATTCGAGGAGGATCCTCAAGGTAATCAGCTCGCTTTCAACATGTGTTGCAAGGCTCATGACAACGGCATGTTGATCTTCAGAACTGCCTCGTGGCGCGCTCGACCACGCTGTCTCACCGAGGTTGTGCCGATGTAGGATTGAGATCACAACCGCCCCACGATTGAGTTTCTTTCTTACCACCAAAAGATCTCTTGGCTCGGCTTTTCTGACCATACACAGCATTAGTTTCTTTCTTACCACCAAAAGATCTCTTCGCAACATTTGATGATGACTCTACCTGAATCTTTCCACTCTTGATATCGCCTTGATGTGCTTGTCAATATCACCGGTGAATCCGTCAAGAGTTTCCAATCGATGATTGAAGAATGGCCCGATAATGTCCCCATGAACATATCAACCAACTCCCTATTGGACAAGGGTGGTTGAACTCTGCCTGCTAAATCTCTCCACTTCTGAGCATACTCCTTGAACTTCTCATCACGACCCATAGACATGCTTTGTAGTTGCATGCGAGTGGGTGTCAATTCAGATTGTACTACATCGTCAGAAAGCATCACCAAGTCACCCAAGTGCGGATACGGTCATTCTCTAGTCGATAATACCACTCCAACTGAGTTCCGGACAAACTCTCTTGAAAATAGTGCATCCACAACTTTCTGTCATCAGTGTGGGGGTTGATCTTCTGAACATAAGACTTCAAATGCAACTTCGGACAAGAAATGCCATCATACTTGGCAAAGGTAGGAACCTTGAATTTGGGAGGAATCACAACACCAGGAACAAGACTCAGATCATCAAAATTCAGCCCGGACATCTTCAGATTTTCCACAGCATTCAGACGGTCTTCAAGTTGCTTGTACTTGTCATCTTCATCAGAGTATTGGCTATAGTCAGAACGTTCCTCTCTCCCTTTCTCAGGCTCATACTGATCTTCTTCATCTCCCTTGACACTCCCCTCATTCTTGACACTGTCTTCAGAGAGCTCAATCCGACTGACCCTTTTAGGACCACCTTTGTAGCGTCTGCCCATGTTGAGTAGACCCACAACCTTCTTCTTCTTGTTGATGAGCTTCTTCAGATCTTCTTGGCCTTGGACCAAGCTAGTGAACATCTGCTGAAACTGAGCATTCTGAACCTGGAGATCTTTGACAGTCTGTTCGAGGGCCATTACTGCTAAAATAAATAGCAAGGGGATGAGAAAACCAATCTCCAATGTACCTGTGATGCAATGTTATGCTATGCTATGCGATGTTTATGCGAATGCAATGCAATGTTTTCAAGGACTCTAAGGGATTTAAATTTGTTAAACAAGCAATGAACAAACAAATATTAGTTCTCTTTTTATTCTTTTTCTTTTTAAGTACAGAAGATAGTCCAAAACAATAAAAGAAAAACAATATAAAGCTTCTAGGTCTCCCATGGGCGCTTCCTCTTGGTGCCGAGGTAGTGCTGATGTTGCGCCTTCGTGAAGTAGCTTGGTCAACTCTAGCACTTTCTTCTCACTTGCATAACACTGAGCTTCAAAGGTATCCCTTTCTTCTCTTAGTTGAATCCAGGATCTCTTCAAGTCTTCAAAATCAGTAGGCATGTCAGGATGGAGAACGGTATAGGCTACGTCACCTATAGCAACAGGTTCCATAATCACTGGTAGAACAGGCGCGAATGGCATCATGAGGTTTTGAGCTCGAGCTCGCACCCATTTGAGGTAAGGTTCCCAAGGAGTGGGGTTTTGGTGCCCCAAAGTCTTGGTATCAGTCTTCTTTACCATGCCCCAAGCGTGTATAAACCTTCGTCGGTAATTCTAGAGATCGTGATTGTAGTCGAACACAATGTCTTGGAGAAGCATATCATGCGGACCATCTCTTCGAGCAAAACCAAACTAACGTAGAGCTAGAGAAGGGTTGTAAGTAATACCTCCCCTTATACCAAGGAGTGGTACATTAGGGAATTCTCCACAACGCTCAATGAATGTGAAGTCCTTTTGAGAGAAAAGACTCCAACGGATATCTGAATGAGAGAGTGACATTAACCTTTGAGACCACTTCATCCTTTGTTCGTTCTTCAAGACTGATGGAGGAAGGTGCGAAATAAACCACCTGGAAAGTAACGGTATACAACACATGAGAGTTCCTTGTCTCTTAGTAGTACGAGTGTGGAGAGAATGTAGAATGTCTCCAAGTAAAGTAGGCACTGGATTGCGAGTAAGGAACAACTTGATGGCGTTGACATCTATGAATTGATCCGAGTTAGGGAATAGAACCAAACCATAAATTAGCAAGGCCACAATGTTTTCAAATGCATGGAAACTCATAACTTTGAGGAATTCTCGAGCTTTCTTAATTAGGAACTTAGAAGGTAAACCCTTAACTCCGCTTCTAGTTTCCCAATTTGCTTCAATGTCTGAGCGCTTAAGATGTAAGGCGGATGCAATGTCTTCGTACTTAGGAACCTTTTCCAAACCGGTGAATGGAATTTGGTCAAGAATAGGTATTCCAAGTAGCTTAGAGAACTCTTCCAAGGTAGGAACCAACTGATAATCTGGAAATGTAAAGCAATGGTGTTTCGGATCAAAGAACTGGAATAGAACATGCATCATATCTTCTTCAAAACCGGAGATAACCAAATCAAGTAGATAACCATGTCTTTTGATGACCTGAGCATGGTCGGGAATTTCTGAAACCAATTCTCTGAGCTGAGAAGGTATACCCATAAAGTTGATTCGGATAGTCTTTCTAGAAGCCATAATCCCTACAAAACAGAGCAAAGATAAATCCCTAGGTCCTTGAAATAGTTAGAAATGATATGCAATGCGGATGATGTCATGATGTCATGTTTTAGCACACACAAACAATTCACACAATGAGCCTAGGTTTAAGGCTTGCATGAGGTATAGGTGATTACCCCACCAAAAGTTTGAGTTGGTTCATCCTGTCCTATAATAGTAACCGGGTTCTAGGAATCTGACATCATTGATCTTTCTCGTAGGCGCTTATTTCAATACGACTACCAAGTGGTCGACCTAAAATGTCCCAAAAGTCTGATCTCAATGAGCGTAGCATCGAGTATCAACCAACCTTAGTCTACACCAAGGCCGGCCATCTCACTACCTTCTAATGGCCAAGATGGGTCAATTAAGGTTCTAAAAGTTTAGTTAGCGCGTGATGACACCACGCAGAAGCCAAATACTATCCTCAACTTGGGAATGAAGAGTATCAGGATATCCAAAGTGTCACGCTAACGTAGCCATCATGTTGACTGTTTAGTTATACGTCTAGCGGTCGCGATGATCTAATGCCACTTACCTAAAAGGAAACCCGGATCCGGGTGTAGGATCCCCCACAAATATAATACCCAAGCAACCCTTAAAGATAAAGCAAGCAAGTCAAACAAAAACAAGAAATGATCTAAAATCCTTAAGGCATTCTCTTTAGGTGTCTCTAGAGTCGCCTGTAATACTTGAACCGACTTTTAGTAATTTTGTATCGCAAATGTGCGGATAGCAAGCGTCGCCACCGACTTTTATTTTTATCCAATTAAGGGAAGGTAAAAGTACGAAAAAGACCTTCGTTAGATTCTCGAGTAAGGGAGAAGGTTATGAAAAGGGAAGGTATTAGCACTCTTTCCATCCGTAGTTATCACTACGGCTCTTAGTTGCTTTAGATTTTAAATGCGTGTTTGAAAAAATGTTTTCAGACTTTGACTTTGTAATGATTCATGTAGGAATGTATACAAAGTGTTTGAAATGTTTCGCTTTGAAAAGAGTTTGAACTTTGAAAAGTGTGAGGTGTGAAAAGTATTTCGATTGAGCAAGCAACTAAAAGTCTTATTACCTACTCGTAATGGTCGCTGTGTTATTTTACTTTCCTTTAGAATAGCGTTATCCATACTATTAGTTAGTAGGTAACCCCATCGTTGGATGTAAGGGACATTCGAAGGGACATCGGATGGTCATAGAAGGCAATTAGGAAGTATCCCAGCACATTCGGGACTATCATCATTTTCGTAGGCTTACAATCGAGGGTCAAGATCATGTATTCGGAGGCGACATCGTGGGTCTATGATCTTGTATCAAGGGACTATGATGATTTGTTTTGAAGGCAACGGTGCTAGAATACCTCTACGTTCGAGGGACATGACCATTTTGAATTCGTAAGGCGACGAGAGAGAATTACCCTAAGGGGTGCATGTGTGAAAGAGTGTGTTGAATTCAGATATTTTATCTTGAAAATTAATGGACTAAGTTCAATTTTATCTTGCCATACACGCCTAATTACTAGCAATTTATAGGGTGCGGAAATTAAAATGCGGGAATGTAAAGATGCGGAAAGATAAATCCTACGCTATTACATGGCTTTGGGGCAGATACATAATTGAAAGTGCGGAAAGTAAAAGCCTAGTTTAAAACTATTACATCCCATAAGCAATTACATTATTGGAAAAAGAAAACGATAAAGAAAATCGTCAATCGAATAACTGTGAAAGAACGAAATCTAAAATATGATGAAATCGAATAAGAGAAAAAATGTTAGAAAAATGCAAATTTTTAAATGAGGAAATTATTACATGCTGGAAATAATATAAATATGCTAAAATAATTTTTTGGGATTTTTTTGATGCAATTTAGTAATTAAAAACTAATTAAAAGTGATTTAAATGCAAAATTATGAATAAAATAAATATGCATGCAAAATTAAGTTTTTAATTTTATAAATTAAATAAAGATTTTATGAAAATAGTGTAAAAAGAAAAATAATTTTTGATGATTTTTAAATGCAGAAATAAAATTATGAAATTAATTAAAATTGAATGAAAATATTAAATAATATGAAAAATAGAAAAATAATGGAAAAGTGAAGTTTGTAAGGAAAAAATAGCAAAACCGGCCCTGGAGAGGATCGAACTTGTGACCCTGAGGGGTATCTACACACAGTGAGCGCCTTAACCACTAGGCCATGTGACACTTGGTGTTTCTGAAGTGCAAACCAAACGCCTTTGAATGATTACGTGTCCCTGGATTATATTCTCACTGAGTCAGCGTGCGTGGACCCCATCTGTTTTTGAATGGACGAATCAGAGAACGCGAAACCGCCACGCATACCGCCTCGAGTCAACGAGTCACACGCCGAGCCCTAGCTCCCGCCTTTCTCCTACCGCTCGATTTCCCTAACCTGCAAAATACGATCAATAAAAAAGAAAGGAGGACCTTATCCCCCTAAATCAGCCATGGCGAACACGATGGTGGTGTTATTTTTCCCTAAAAGTTCCTCTAACTATCGGTTCGAAACTCAACAGCTCCGAAACCCTAAACATGGCATTGTGAGATTTAGACGTTCAACCTTGCTAGCGATTGCCCAGATCGAGTCTATGGAGTCTCATGAACACAAAAAAAACATTAGAATCGATTAACACAAGCAGATAATAAAAGTGCAAATTCAAGAAAAAATTGATTATGTGTGCATGTATATAGCTCGATTCTGGGCGGTTTGGTCCATGCCAATAATGTATTCTTACTCAAATTTACCCTCTGAGCACGATGGAATGATGTTTGAGGGCTGGAAGTGGCTGCTTTTTAAAATTCGATTTTTCAAGAATTCTTGAAAATTTTTGCAAGAGTAAGGGTTGTTTCTTGGGCTAGGGTTTCGTCCCTTGGCGTGAATGCAATGCTAGGTATTTATAGAAGCAATTGGAAGAGAAAAAGGAGTGAAAAAAGATTGATTCTTGATTGTGCAATATTTTCCATTTAAATAAAATCAAATTTCCTTAAAAATTTGATTTTTTCTTTCCATATGCAAGCTATCACGATTTTGGTAAGGATCATGGGCTTTCTTGGACTTCAAGGAAGATATAAATCCATTCCTTTTGAAAAAATAGTTTATTTTCATATTTTATATAATTTATTTTTGAATTAAATGTTCTAAAATTCAAAGATAAATCATAAAAATAGAAAATCACCATGGCCAAGCATTTATGGGTCAAGAATAATGTCATGAACAAGTTTGGATCAAGAGAATATAGGCCCATTTGGAAAATTTTGCATTTTGACCAATATGTCCTTTTGTGCAATTGTCCAAAATTCCCCAACTTCTGAATAGTGTATCTTGCTCATTTTTCCACATTTTTGAGAGTTCTTGGACTTTTTGGAAATCTCTAAGAGTCCTCTAAACAATGTCTTTGTTTTCATCGTAATTGGAGTTACCATGCTCAATATATCCTCAAAACAAAAAGTTGACATTTTGTTGACTTTGAAAAGGACCTGTAATGTTTTGAGCCATACCTCTCAAATGAAGCATTTTTTTGGACATTCTTGTGAGACATGAAGTTGTAGAGAATTTAATTTCCTTCAAAACAAGAGGTGGTGGAAAAATTTCTGAGAAAGTTATGATCAGTCAAAGTTTGGTTGACTTTTCACCTAGAAACCCTAATTTAGAAAGTTTGACTTTTGAGCAAATCTTGAGTTTTCTTGATGAATCCTGATCAACCCTTGATCAAATGATGAATTTAACTTCAAAATGAGGATGTTGACCAAAAATTAGGAGGTTTGACTGTATGTTTACCATAATTGACTTTTTGATCAATACAACTGATTTTCAACCATCTGAGCAATTGTCTGAGGAAACTTGACTTGTGAGGCTTGAAACTTGACATGGAGAATCTTTGAGGCATATGAGGAGGCATGAAAACCATTGGAGGTGTTAGAAGTCCATCTGGATCTGAGAAATGCCAAACCCTAGTTTGGGTTGATTGTCTAGGAGAGAGTTTATCTGATCAACTCTTGAGGAATCCTTGAGCATGGATGTATGGAATGTCTTGAGAAAATTGGAGGGCAAATTTTAGGGTATGACATAAACCAGATCTTAATTATCACTACATCAACGTAATTACTGAAGATCAGGGATACGACTCGGTATACGAATTGGAAAGTGTCGCCGACAATGAGTCTCTTCACTCAGAAGATTGGAGAGTACATCCCCAGAATTCAACACAAATGCCGATAGAAAGTACATATGTTGTATCCCATGCTTCCCGATCTGTCCATCAAGCAGAAGAAGATCGTTTCAGCAGCACAAAAGGCAAGGTCAATCGTCCAGAGTCTTCAAAGCCTGCTCGACCAACGACCAAAGTCCACTCAAGGATTAAGCCAGTGGAAAACTACCAGAGTACCTCGACTTCCAAGGAGTTCGCCACTATTGGAAACCTGTTGAAGTTCGGACTAATGTTCATAGTTCTAAGTAGTTTATCTATGCTTTTATTTTGAACTCTCGCCTCGCCCAAGGCGAAGAGATGTTTTATAGGGTTTAGCTTTTAAATAATTTCTCTTTGTCTTGCCCAAGACAAATGAGTTTGTATTTTAGGGCCCTGTTTCATATTGTGAATCATAAATAAACGCGTTGTTTTGATTCCACACTTTGTGTTTGTTTTTTCATTTTTACCCTTTCTTGGAAATGATAATCCTAAAAAACACAACAAAAAAAAACCAATATAATAATAATAATCTGCATACACTTTCACATTAACTTTTTCTATAAAATAAATGAAATGATCAAAGAAGAGTTAATTAATCAAACACAAATCAAACATGCAGATTAACAGATGGACAAATCCATTGAAAGCAATAACTCCATGCTCTCTCCCAACTTTGAAATCCCCAGTGAAGTCGCCGAGGAAGAAGTTGAAGAAGAGATCTCGGATGAGATTTCTCGACTACTTAAGCACGAGGAAAGAATCATTCAACCTCACAAAGAGCCTTTGGAAGCAATGAACTTAGGATCTGAGGAAGACAAAAAAGAAGTGAACATCGGAGCTCTACTCGATAGCAACGTCAAGAGCAAACTGATAGATCTTCTCAAAGAATATGTTGATGTGTTCGCTTGGTCCTACCAAGACATGCCGGGTTTAGATACCAGCATCGTGGAGCATCACTTGCCATTAAGACCAGAGTGTCCACCAGTTAAACCGAAACTGAGAAGAGTTCACCCTAACATGGCCGACAAAATCAAAAAGGAAGTCCAAAATCAGCTCAACGCGGGTTTCCTCGTCACTTCTGAGTATCCTTAATGGCTAGCCAACATAGTACCTGTCTCCAAGAAAGACAGAAAGGTTAGAATGTGTGTTGACTACCGGGATTTTAACAAAGCAAGTCCAAAAGATGATTTCCCACTACCGCATATTGACATGCTAGTGGATAGCACTGCAAAGTTCAACGTCTTTTCCTTCATGGACGGTTTCTCTGGCTACAATCAAATCAGAATGGCTCCCGAAGACATGGAGAAGACATCTTTTATCACGCCATGGGGCACGTTTTGCTACAAAGTAATGCCGTTTGGATTAAAGAATGCAGGCGCAACATACCAAAGGGCAATGACTACTCTCTTTCATGACATGATGCACAAAGAGGTCAAGTCACGTGGATGACATGATAGCAAAGTTTGACATCAAGAAGAGCATATAGAATATCTCTTGAAGTTGTTTCACGACTAAGGAAATTTTCGCTCGAATCCTAACAAATGCACCTTTGGGGTAAGATCTGGAAAACTCCTAGGTTTCATCGTTAGTCAAAGAGGTATTGAAGTTGACCCTAACAAAGTCAAGGCTATTCAAGAAATGCCTACGCCACATACAGAAAAGAAAGTAAGAGGATTTCTTGGACGGTTGAATTACATCTCCAGATTTATCGCTCAAATGACCGCTATTGGGCCGATATTCAAGCTTCTCCGCAAAAATCAAGAGGTTGTGTGGATGTAAGATTGCCAAAAGCGCTTGACAAGATCAAGGAATACCGCCGAACCTCCAATATTGATCCCTCCAATTGAAGGAAGACCATTAATCATGTACCTTACCGTGCTAGAAGATTCCATGGTCTGCTTGGACAAAGAAGATGAAACCGTAAGATAGAGCATGCCATCTACTACCGAGTAAAAAGTTCACAGATCGTGAAACTCTACTCCATGCTCGAGAAGACATATTGTGCTTTGTGTGGGCTTCAAAACGCTCCGCCAAGACATGATCAATCACACAACTTGGTTAATCTCCAAATGGATCCAATCAAGCACGCCTTTGAAAAGCCCGCTTAACAGAAGAATTGCTCGATGGCGATGCTATTATCTGAATATGACATCCAGTACCGTACTCAAAAAGCGGTCAAAGGAAGCATTCTCGCCGATCACTTGGCTTATCAGCCGATCAACGAATACCAATCTCTCAAGTTTGATTTCCTTGACGAGGATGTTATGTACTTAAAGATGAAATATTGCGACGAACCGCGACCTGAAGAAGGTCCAGATCCAGAATCTAGATGGAGCTTAATTTTTGATGGAGCAGTGAATGTTTTTGGAAATGGAATTGGGGCAATCATCATTGCTCCCGAGGGTTCTCATATCCCGTTTTCCGCCAGACTGTTATTTGATTGTACCAACAACATCGCAGAATATGAAGCTTGTATCATGGGTATTGAAGAAACCATCGACTTGAGGATCAAGATCCTTGACATATATGGAGATTCAGCCCTTGTGATCAATCAAATCAAGGACAAGTATGAAACTCATCATCTTGGTTTGATTCCCTACAGAGAGTATGCAAGACGTTTGTTGACTTTCTTCAACAAAGTGGAACTGCATCATATCCCTCGAGATCAGAATCGAATGGCAGACGCCTTGGCTACTCTATCTTCCATGTTCAAAGTCAACGATTGGAATGATATGCCTACGATCCGTATCAGACGCCTTGAAAGACCTGCGTATGTATTTACTACTGAAGCAGTCTTCGGTGATAAACCGTGGTTTCACGACATCAAGCGTTTCCTTCAAACTAGAGAGTACCCACTCGGGGCATCGTACAAAGATAGGAAAACTCTAAGGAGGCTTTCTAGAAATTTCTTCCTGAATGAAGATGTGCTATACAAAAGAAACTTTGACATGGTCCTGCTCAGATGCGTCGACAGACATGTAGCAGACACAATAATTCATGAAGTTCACGAAGGGTCCTTTGGAACCCATTCAAATGGGCATGCAATGTCCAGAAAGATTCTAAGAGCATGGTACTATTGGATAACGATGGAATTCGATTGCTGTAAACAAGTCAAGAGATGTCACAAGTGCCAGATCTACGCAGATAAGATCCATGTGCCATCAACTCTACTCAACGTTCTCTCCTCTCCGTGGCCTTTCTCCATGTGGGGCATTGACATGATTGGGATGATCGAACCAAAAACATCCAACGGACATCGCTTCATTCTAGTAGCTATTGATTACTTCACCAAATGGATCGGGCATGCCTTACGCCAATGTTACAAGACAAGTGGTTGTGAGGTTCATCAAGAAAAACCTCATTTGCCGATATGGAGTTCCAAGCAAGATCATTACAGACAATGGATCGAACTTAAACAACAAAATGATGAAAGAACTGTGCGAGGAATTCAAGATTGAGCATCATAACTCATCTCCTTACCGGCCAAAGATGAACGCCGTTGAAGCCGCCAACAAGAACATCAAAAAGACCGCCCGTAAGATGGTCGCACTTACAAAGACCTGCACGAAGGCTGCCATTTGCTCTCACGGTATCGATTTCAAGACGCACTTCAACAAGGGCAACTCCTTTTTCTCTAGTATACGGCATGGAAGTAGTGCTCCCCGTAGAAGTTGAGATTCAGTCAATGAGAGTTCTCATGGAAACTAAGTTATCTGAGGCCGAATGGTGTCAAAGCAGATACGACCACTGAACTTAATCAAGAAAAGCTGACCGCCTCCGTGTCATGGACAATCAGATCAAAGAAGGATGAAGAAAGCTGACAAAAAGGTCCGACCGCGAATTCGAGAAGGCGACCTGCTTATAAAGATTCTGTCTTTTCAACCAGATTCTAGGGGCAAATGGACTCCTAATTATGAAGGCCCATACATCGTCAAAAGAAGCTTTTCTGGCGGTGCTATCATTCTCACAACTATGGACGGTGATGAACTCCGCATCCCGTGAATGCCGATGCAACAAAAATACTTTGTCTAAAAACAAAAGAACAATCGGTAAGTCGAAACCCAAAAGGAGGCTTAGGCAAAAAGAGCGCCCGGTGGATTGAAACCCTGAAAGGGCGGTCCAGGCAAAAATTAGAGACGATAAACAGAAATTATCCTAATAGATTGAAAACCTAAAAAGGCAGTCTAGGAAAAAATAAGGATACAAAAAAATGACAAAGTAATCGACACCAGATTTTGTTAATCAAGAATCTTCCATCAACGGATCTTCAATAAAATCTTCCAAGCAACCAAAGACATTGGAATTCAAAGTTGTTAGGATAATAGCGTTATTTGCTTTCAATGTAGCCTTTTCCCAATAAATTATCATTTCCAACTCTTGTAAATAGCTCGTGGAATCACGCCTTTGGCTGATTACCATTCTATCAATAAAATTTGAGCCTTGTGCCTTTTTTGTTTGCAATCCTTGCTTTATTCTGTTTTGCAAAATAACGCTTTTTATTGTGAAAATCACTTTTTAAAAACTAAAAAAAGTTTTAAATAAATTTTTACTTCAAATTTTTGAAATAAAAGCAAATTTTCCTTTGAACTATGAACACAGAAGGAACTTTAACAGTTTTCTCCATAAGTGTTTCGATCTCCGAAAGATAAAGCAACTATTACAAAAGTTTTCTTCTCCTCAATAGAGATCATCAAAGGACGGTATTCTTATCCAAAAAGAATTTCCAACGAAGTTGCCAATGAATTGTCTTTTCCGAAAGTTTAAAGCATGCAACTCAAGTTCATTATCAGTAAATGTCTACATCATTGTTGCAGATTTTGCTGAGTATTTGTTCGAACTGTGACGTGGTCCTTTTCACAAGTATCCTTTTTTGTTGTCTTGTCAAGTATCGTCAGCATGCATATGACATTCATGACATTCATACATAATAACATCATTAATGCATTTCTGCATTTCTCAATGTTTGATTCAACATCACTGGTTTAGATTGCATTTACTCATGTGGGTATGTCATATCTCCAGTAGATTATCCCCAAGCAGAAAATACATTTTTTCTATCCTATTCCCCAGCTGAGATCATTCCTCATTGGGAACAAAGTCTTGATTGACCCTTTCTTTCCAGTTCATTCCTGGATAGAACCTCGTCTCTAACCAACTCAGGTTTAGATTTCACAGAAAAATCTACCTGCAAACAATAAGCAATAGCCTCATCATTTGAGCTGCTTATTTCCTTTTTCATCTTGAAACTTATCATAAAATGATTGTTCTTATCAGCAAGTTCAAATCATGAAAGTTCAAGAAATCTCCACAGTTGTCTTTCTGTCTAAAAAGAAAACCTGTGTCTTTTCAATCAAAATGCCCGCATCTTCTCAAGAGAGAGATCCCCGGCAAGATTGTATCTGTGAAAATAGAAACTCATTGGAGTTCTGTTTCTCTCGTTGTCTGTTATTCACAAGGCTGAATACTCAACAATATCTCAAGAATTACCTTATTATAGTTATCACTTCACTGATAATTGGTAATATCTTCGAAACTCATTACCATAAACTATCACAGGGCTGATAATTGGTAATGTCATCTCCATTTACCTTAAACATTGTCACAAGGTCGATGTAGTAATCTTTTCGCTTCCCGAGCAAAATGATATGCACATACGCCAGAATCTATTTTCCCAGTGAAACATATTACTTGTTTCCCAACAAACAGGATTCTCTTTACTTAAACAGATCGAGTCATCCTCACAAATTTTTCCTCACCATGTCATTTCTTTGATATCTTCGGGGTGAATCCTTTTGCAATCATTTTGCATTACTCACATCTTTTGGTATCTTACGTCCAAAATTTGCGTATTCTGATATTTAAGTCTCTTCACACCTATCGAGACGAAGATATTCATCTTCATATCTCATGGTAAAGAAACTTAAATAGGGGCATCTGTCATACCCCAATTTTTGACCTAATATACCACCTTACATTTGCATCACTACATCACTAACAGTTTAGAACAGAATTAATCGGGTGTGGCTTCTGTGTCAAAATTAGGGTTTCACAAAATTTTCATCTGATTCAAGAGGCAATCAGTTAGGGTTTGAGTTTTATCCACCTCATTTGATCTATTTTGATCAAATCATCGATCTTCAGATATCAAATTTTTCCTCATGATCTATCGAGGATCGACCAATTAGGGTTTTCATCGAGGATGAGCAATTACTGATTTTCTGATCAATGAATGACTTTTTTTGATTGGAGATTGATCTTCATATCTTAAATACAACATCTTGACCTAATTTTGGATTCGAACATCACGAAGTTCACTGATTTCATCAACAATTTCGGATCATCTGATGAAATTTCATCTGCATTGAAAAGTCAAACTTTGACTTTTGGTCAAATTTTTCAAGACAAAACTTTTTCCATCATCAAAATACTTCAAATGATCCATCATGATGATAAAAAATCAAGAAATTTGGAAAAGTCAACAAAAAGTCAAAATTTTCAACACTTAGAAAATTTTTCAAGTGTTAAAATGTCACATTTTTTCCAAACTTCATGGCATTTTTTCACATAGTTCCATTTTGAATTAGAAAAAACTCAAAACATGAAAGTTGTAGCCCTTGAAACAAGATTTCCAAAATGTCCAAGAACTCTCAAATCCATGGAGTCTAGCTATACTTTTGATTTTGAAACATAGAGCTCCAAAAACCTTGATTTTTAAAGTACAACCTTCAAAATTACAAGTCATTTTGAGTTTTCTTCTTCTAGAAGCCATGCCACCTAGCCAAGAGGGATAGAGCTGATAAAAATCAGATGGAGAGTAATTATGATGGGATAGGATCAAGTTGAATAATTAACCATGGTTAAAAGGAAGCTTCCTTTTGCATTTATTGCAAAAATGACTTTCTTGCCCTCTAAGGCAAGTTGTAAATATCCAAGCCTATCTCTTTTGCTTGCTAAAATCAGAACTCTTGACCTATAAATAGAGGTCATGTTGGCCATTTTAAACTACACCAAAGCTATGCCAAAACAAGCTTTCTCACTTCTTTCTTAATTTTCAAGTAACATAGTGTAATTTGAGAAATCTTGCATTTTTCAAAACTTGTGAAAAAACATGAGAGATTTGGTGTCTAACATGTCATAAACATCATATGTAATTGGTTTGTAACTTAAAATCAAACCAAGATACACTAAAAATCAGATTTGCATTTCAAGCTTTCAAACTTGCCAAAATTGCCTTAACCTTCGAATATGATCTTTGGCTCGAGCAAGTTGTGATTTTTTCACTCAAACATCATCAACATACTCCATATGGATGATGCAGACCATTAACCTTGACCTGTAACATCTCTAACTTCAAATTCAAGTTTCACTTTGAAGCTTATGTAGGTGGACTTGGTTGGAATGATCCAGGCAAATTCAGAGTGAGCAGACCATCCTCACACGATCCTTGAAGTCCGTTGGTGCTATAGGAATCATCAAAACAGTTCTGGAAACACTCCATCAAAGGTTTCGATCTCAGCTTCAAGAGGTAAGAACCCGAACTTCAAACTCCTTAATTCCTTGCTTCCAGTTCAAAAAGCTCTTGGCTGTTTTGTTTCTGCACCATCACTGATCAATAACCCTCAATCAATTGCTCAATTCATCAACCATACACGATTTCAATTAGAATTTTCAGAACTAGGGTTCTTCGTGTTCGTGCGAAATTTAATCATGTTAAACTGGAAATAAATGAAATTAAACAACATCATCATGTTCCTGGGTTTAAAACGATCAAGTTTGATGTTTACATCATTCAATTTCATCAAGAAATAAGGATTTTAGGATTGATTGAAGATTGGGAGAGGATGAAGAACACTGCGCGCGTTTTTTCAAATTCAAAAATCCAGTTTATAATATAATTACATGGTTTGATTTCAATACACGGATGTATTGCCGCCCCAGCGGTTGCCAGCTCACTCTTAAGTCACTCTTGCCACGCCCTTGCCCAATGGTCCCGGGTTCGAGTAGTCTTGGGACCATTTTTGCCAAACTTTGTCATTTTTTCTTCATTTTTTTTGCAAACTTTGACTTCTTCAAAACCCAATCAAAACTCCTCATTTTGAGGTGATTTTTTGTACACATGTCAATTAACATATCTATTTTATGATAGTGTCAAAAAATTTCAGAAAAACTTTCATCTGATTATATTTTTATCGAGCCGAAAACGGTACTTTTGAGTACTTTTCAAAGCACTTTAAAGATGATTTTTCAAGCTTTCGAAGCCCGATTCTTTTCCAAACTTCGCACAAGTATATTTCACTTTTCAAAAACACTTTCAAGATATTTTTTTTTAAAAACTTTTCATCAAACTTACATCTTTTTCAATGATCGATCCGATTTGACGATAAAACCGAATTCGTTTTCTCTCGAAATTTTTAACCGATCATGGGCCTCCCTCACGGTGTAAGTCCCAAAATTCTTTTTATGTACATAATTATTTCCTTGTACATGCCCAATTCTTTTATGTACATACCAATTTTACTCGACATAATACAAGATACTTTTGTAAATACTCAAGTACAGACAAACTTCGATCGTTTGTTTTCGTTTCACTTGTATATACACTGAATACCATTGGTATTAAAAGGAGCATTATTCCCGGTAAAACTGCTTTTAAACCAATGAGCCACCCTTATGGTGTAAATCCCAACCCTCTTATGTACATCCACACCTCCTTGTACATAAATACTCATTCGTGTACATATTTACTTCCTTGTACACAGTTCAAACTGGTAAGTAATCAAGTTACGCTCGTTTCAAACGTTCGTTTTACACACACTTGTTTATATTTCCTTCATAAACTCTTGTAAATAAACATCATGCATTTGTTTATATTTCCTTCATAAACTCATATGAATAAACTTCATATGCTTGTTTATACAACTGTTTGATTATAACATAACAACTAGTCTAACCAATAGGCTCCCCATAGAGTTAGCCTCCTCTTGGGCTTTGTACAAGGTAACTCATTTCATCTGAGTTTAGCCTCCGCTTAGGCTTCATATAAGACAACACTCACCTGCTGAGTCAGCCTCCTCTCGGGCTTCATTCAAAAGAACTCCTCATTGAGTTTAGCCCCCTCTTGGGCATCATACAAAGAAAGAGACCAGGAAATCTCTTAACAACCTCCTATTGGGCTTCCAATACAAAGAATCACCCGCGCTAGGATAGAACCCTGAGAGTATAATTTCTCGGTGAAATTGCTCTTAATCCTAAGAGGATGGTTTCTAAGTGAAATCCTCTTAAAGCCAAAACCACCATACCCTATAGCTTCCTCTGAGCTTCATACAAGGACCCTCGATGACCTCTAATGCCTGCCTGGGCTTACAATACAAGGACCCATGGGCTTTTAAAAGCATCCCTTAATCCAATCAATCTCTCCTAGAGATTTAGACGTTTATCATCTCTATGGAAGAAGTATCTCATCTATCCCATCACATACAATCAAATATTTTTCAAACTCTTTTCAAACAAAAAACTTCTCTTAATTGTAAGTGGTAACGCTTGTACACTCAAGCAAAACACCCAATGCTTACAATTAAAAAATTCAATCATCTATTCAAATATCTTTCTTAAACTCGTAAGTGGTAACGCTTGTACACTCAAGCAAAACACCTATAACTTACGACGAAAGAATCAATCAATCAAATCCTTTTCAAGATGTATGTGATGAAATAGATTAGATATATTTTTCATTAAGATGACATTTGTCTGTGTCTCTTAATAAATTACGTTGCTTCCACTAGCACAAGTGGGAACTACGATTGCTCTGACTTTCTCAACATCCTTTTGAGAATACGTAGGCACAAGGTCTCATCCTTGCCGAGCAAATTTCTTTCTTCCTCAAACCAAACAAACCATGGATCCCTTTAGATCCGGGCTACAAATGCTCGATTCCCATTAGGATATGTATGCGTAAGATCCAATGATCTTTATGAGCACAATAATAACAAACACTAGGAGCCCACATAATCTATCCTTCTTAAAATCCCAAAGGAGAAACTTTCCCAATCATAGAAATAGCAATTAAAACACACAAACATATCAAACATATTCATATATAAAGCTATGGATAACCATATATATTTAAGGTGCTCCATCTATTCCTTTATATAACAAACCCCTTACCTGAATCTCCCAATGCTACGCCTAGTTTACGCTAGTCGTGATGCATATCATATCAATCGAGGGTATTGCAGCTTTCCCTTTTCATAATCATTTTCTTGTGTTGAAAATAATAAAGCTTGATGCTCGCGGCATCTTTATAAACAAATCAAAAGAGTAAATTGTTTCGAGCCAGAGAATCCGAATTCAGATTCGATTCACTAGCGCGTCACTTTTTAACGCTAACAGATATGTTTTGAAATACCTACATACACATTCATACATTATGCATAAAATCATAATGTCATACTCTAAATTTTGACCTAATATACCATCTTACATTTTGCATCATCAGCATAACTAATAACCGATAAAGATTGATCTGTATAGCATTCACAGGTCAACATTAGGGTTTCATCAGATTTTCATCTGATTCAAGAGCTAACCAATTAGGGTTTGAGTTTTTCTCACCTCATTTAATCCATCTTGATCAAATCATCAACCTCTGATCATCAGATATCCATTTTTTCTCACAGATCAATCGAGGATCGACCAATTAGGGTTTTGATCGAGCATGAGATTTCTCTGACTTTTTGAGCAGTGAATGACCTTTTTGGATAGAGATTGGTCATCATATCTTAGATACAACATCCTGACCTAATTTCTGGATTCAAAACATCACAGAAATTCACAGACTTCATCAGTCAATTTCAGAATCGTCTGATGAAAATTCATCTGCACAGAAAAGTCAAACTTTGACTTTTGATCAAATTTTTCAAAACAAAACTTTTTCCATCATCAAAATACTTCAAATGATCCATCATGATCATAAAAATTTCAAGAATTTGAAAAAGTCAACAAAAAGTCAAAAGTTTTCATACTTAGAAATTTTTCTAAGTGTTGAAATTTCTTACTTTTTTCAAACTTCAAGCCATTTTTTCACCTAGTTCCAATTTGAATTTGAAAAAACTCAAAACATGAAAGTTGTAGCTTGTGGAAAAATCTTTCCAAAATGTCCAAGAACTCTGAAATCCATGGAGTCTAGCTATGCTTTTGAAATTGAAACATAATGCTTCATGAAACTTGATTTTCAAAATCCAAAACTTCAATTATAGGTCATTTTGCATTTTCCTCTTCTAGAACCTTGCCACCTTGCCAAGATAAGTTAGAACTGATAAAAATCAGTTGGATGTAATTATTATAGGATAGGATCAAGTTGAAATTAACCATGGTTAAAAGAAGGAAGCTTCCTTTTGCATTTAATGCAAAAAAGACTTCTTTGCCCTCTAAGGCAAGTTTGAATTACCAATGCCCAATTGCTTGCCTAACATTTCGTATACAATGGCCTATAAATAGAGGTACCATTCCATGATCAAAGGACACCAAAACAATGCAAAATGATGCTTTCTCTTTACTTTCTTGAAAATCAAGCAATATAGTGCAAATTGAGAAACATAGCATTTTTGAAATTGAGCTAAAACCATGAAGTTCTTTGGTGTCAAACATGTTGCATAATCACTATCAAACTTGTTACAAGCTTAAAATTAACATGAACTAAGCTAAAAATCAGATTTCATTTTCATATTTTCCAAAACTTCCAAACTGCCATAGCTATCGAGTTTGAACCTTGGCTTGATTACTTTGAGTTTTGATCATCCATACACCTTCCATGAACATCATATGAGTGATCCAGATCATTGGCAATCATTTGTAACACGATTTACACCAAAATCCGCTCTATTTTCAACCGATGCAGGTCGACTTGGCAGATGATCAGATGAATCCATGATGCGCACCACTCACATAGCTTCCTTATAGGCCGTTGAAGCTCACACAATCAAGAAATCCACTCTGGAAACACGTTTTGAGCTTCTTCGATTCTCACTTTTCCAGGTATGAATATGAACTGTGATATCCATATTCCTTGCATCTTTTTGTAAAAGCTCTTGGCCGTTCTCTTTCTGCACATCTAACGACCATTAACCCTCAATAAAATCAAACAATCATCAACTACACATCATTTAATTTAAGATTTTCGTTTAGGTTCGCCGTGTTATTCAAAACCTAAATTGTTCTGGCTAAATATAAATGAAATTAACAACCATGTTCATGTTCGGATAAAACCGATCAAGTTTGATGTTTATTTCACTCAATTTGGTTGAGAAACAAAGATTCTAGCTTGGATCAAAGAATCTGAAGATCAAAACAAGAAACCCAGGATGCGCGCGTTCTTCATCTGTTCTTCATTTTCAAATATTTAAAAATTCCAATCCTTTTTTAACACGTGTGTTAGTCCACTAACACCCCAGCGCGTTTGGTCTAGTGGTTGCTTGCTTGGTCTTAAGTCTCTCTGCCACGCGTCCCACCTCATGGTCATGGGTTCAACACCCATCAGGACCATTCTTTTTTACAAACTTTCCATTTTTTCATGTTTTTTCATCAAACTTCCACAATTTTTTTGACCAATCAAAACTTCTCATTTTGAGATGATTTTTTTGTACACTTGTCAATAAATACATCTATTTTATGATAGTGCAAAAACTTTCAGAAAAAACTTTCATCTGATTAAATTTTAATCGAGCCGAAAACGACGTTCTGAACACTTTTTCAAACCTCCTTTTAAGGTGAATTTTTCAAGTTTTCGACTTCCGATTCTTTTCAAAACTTCTCAATAAATCAAATTCACATCTCAAAACATTTACAAAATCATTTTTCAAAACTTTTCATCAAACTTGCATCTTTTTGCCATGATTAATCCGATTTAAACGATAAAACCGAATTCATTTTCTCTCGAATTTCTCGATCGATCATGCCTCCCTTATGGTGTAAGTCCCAACTTTTATGTACATATTTAATTTTCTTTGTACATATTCAAAACATCTTTGTTAAATACTCAAACATAAAGAAACTTCTTCCGTTTGTTTTCATTCGATTGTTTATACACGAATACCATTGGTATTGAAAGGAGCATTATTCCCTGTGAAACTGCTTTCAAATCAATGGGCCTCCTTCACGGTGTAAGTCCCATAACATTATTTTGTGTACATAATATTTCTTTGTACATATCAAACTTTCTTCAAATAACAAACAAATTTCATCTGTACATAATACAGATACTTCTTTTATACTCAAGTACAGACAAACTTTGATCGTCTGTTTTCACTTCACTTGTGTATATTCAAATCAACATTTTTCATGTACATGTACATTTTCCTTGTACATATCAAATACTTTTCATACAAAACTTTTATCTGTACATAACACAGATACTTTTTGAAAATACTTTTTTACATATAAACTTCAACCTTTCGTTTTTGTTTTGTCTGTACATATACACTGAATACCATTGGTATTGAAAGGAGCATTATTCCCTGTGAAAATACTTTCAAATCAATGGGCCTCCCTTACGGTCTAAGTCTCAACCTCCTATGTACATCCATCTTTATCTCAGACATAAATACGCCGTACATACTCATTTTTGTACACGATCAAACTTGTAAATAATCAAGTTACGCTGCTTTAAACGTCCGTTCACCGACACTTGTTTATATTTCCTTCATAAACTCCTCGCAAATAAACATCATGCATTGTTTATATTTCCTTCATAAACTCCTCGTGAATACATACCACACACACACTTGTTTATACAACTGCCTAATTATAACATAACAATTAGACTAATCAATAGGTTCCCACAAGATAGCCTCTTGGCTTCATACAAGATAACTCATTCCCATTTGAGTTTAGCCTTCTTGGCTTTGTACAAAGAAACTCTCCTCAGAGTTAGCCTCCGCTTAGGCTTCATATAAGGCAACACTGTGGAGTCACCTCCTCTTGGGCTTCATTCAAAGAACTCCTCTTGAGTTTAGCCTTCGGCATCATACAATGAAAGAGACAGAAATCTCTTAACACCTCCTATTGGGCTTCCAATACAAAGAATCACCCGCTAAGATAGAACCCGAAGGATGGTTTCCTGAAATCACTTTCAAATCCCTGAGAGTAAAATTTCCTGAAATTGCTCTTAATTCCAAAAGGATGGTTTCTGAAATCCCTTTAACACAAAGCCAACCATACCCTATAGCTTCCTCGAGCTTCATACAAGGACCCTCGATGACCCTCAATGACCCTGAATGCCTCCTCTGGGCTTACAATAAGGACCCACGGGCTTCTTAAAAGCATCCCTTTAATCCAATCAATTTCTCCTTGAGATTTAGACATCTATCATCTCTATGGAAGAAGTATCTCATCTATCACATCACATACAGTCAAAAACTTTTTCAAAAACTTTTCAAACTCTTTTCAAACTAAAACATCTCTTAATTGTAAGTGGTAACGCTTGTATACTCGAGCAAAACACCCAATACTTACAGTTAAAAGATTCAATCATCTTTTTCAAACATCTTTCTTAAACATGTAAGTGGTAACGCTTGTACACTCAAGCAAAACACCTATAACTTACGATGAAAGATTTCAATCAATCAAATTTTCAAAATGTATGTGATGAAATAGATTAAATACATTTTTCATTAAGATGACATTCGTCTGTCTCTTACTAACATCCCGTTGCTTCCACTAGCATAAGTGGGAACTACGATTGCTCTGACTTTCTCAACATCCTTTTGAGAATACGTAGGCACAAGGTCTCATCCTTGGCGAGCAAATTTCTTTCTTCCTCAGACCAAACAAACCATAGATCCCTTTAGATCCGAGCTACAAATGCTCGATTCCTCTAGGGATATGTATGCGTAAGATCCATGCATCTTTGCGAGCACAATAATAACAAACACTAGGATCCCACATAATCTTCGCTTACAATCCCAAAGGAGAAACTTTCCCAATCATAGAAATAGCAAATTAAAACACACAAACATATCAAACATATTCATATATAAAGTCAGATAACTACATATATTTAGGGTGCTCCATCTATTCCCTTTATATAACAAACCCTTACTCGTATCTCCCAATGCGCTATGCCTAGTTTGCGCTTAGTCGTTACGCATATCAATATCAATTGAGGGTATTTCAATTTTCCCTTTCATAATCATTAAATCATCTTTCTTGCAATAATAAAGGATGATCACTGGGAAAATGGCGCTAAACTTTGATTTTCAAAAAGAAAACGCTAAGCGCCCGAGAGCACCAAGCTTTTTTTTATTTTCAAAAAGAAAAGAAAGGGGTTAAGCTTTCATATGTGCATATGTATGTTTTTTTTATTATTGTGTGTTTCGCGATTTCATCTAATGGAAAGAAATCCTAACCCGGATTTAAGAAACATTTTTAAGATCTAGGTGGAGGTATAATACATGAGAAGTTCAATGCTTACGAAGTTAATATCTCCCGCTCAGTGGAGGTTATCTTTGGAGTATTGTGTTTAGCAAGTAGTTGCGAAGACACCGATTTTCGAGGAAACTAAAGAAGTCGAGTGGGTCAGAACACATAAACCATCCCGCCATTAGGATGTAGGTAGATTATTCTGTAAGCCTCAGAGTAATTGTCATGCGAGACTACGATCAAAGTAGTTTCTCTTGAAAATATTATTGGACACACGAGTAATCCACAAACCGATAATATTTCAAAGAGGAGTGTTGAGCTCAGATTATCGAGAACCCGCTTCATAGATGAATAAGCCCTTAGAACTTAACCACGTTGATTCTTATCGCTGGCTTCATGCTCGTGACTTCAACGCTTGACCGTGTGTATAACTACTAACCATGTTTGCCGATTCATGCATTCATTCATTCATAAAACAAAAAACTTTTCTTCCAATTTCCAAAGAATTTAGAGATTTTTCTTTGTAAAATATTTTAGGTTAGAGTGATGGACGCCGAGGAAGATTCACTAAAAGATACAGCTTTAGAATTCGATGTAGGAAAGTTGAAAGAGTTAGCATCCTTGGTAGAAGATCCTCTGATTTCGTAAAACGCTATGGAACTCTTTTAACTCTTCTAAACGCTAACGTTGATGAAGGACTTCTCAAAACTTTCGCTCGCCACGATCCGCCTATCGCTTCACTTTCCCCGACTATCGCTAATGCCTACTTTGGAAGAGTACGCGATATCCTAGGTATCTCAAGACGACAAAGTGCCTTTCAATGGTTTGAAGCCATTCCTAAGTCACCAATATTGCAACGATGACTCACATAAAGAAATCGAGATAGACAAAACCTAACTACCGAGGAAAACTCTTAGGATCGACTTCAAAGTTCCTAATGGAGAAGGCTCTTATATTCTCCGAGGCGGTAGTATGGTAGCCTTTGAAGCTATTTTAGCTTTACTCCTCTATGGATTGGTGTTGTTTTCAACGTCCCAAATTTCGCTGACATCAACTCCATAAGGATCTTTCCGATTGGAAACCAGCTCCCACCCTCGCTTGGTGATATGTACGCCTCTATTCATCATAGGAATCGCCAAGGAGATGTAACTATCATATGTTGTGTACTGCTTTTCAAATGGATTGTCTCACATTTGCCTAAATCTCCTATCTTCCGTGAAAACAAAATGAGTGGCATTGGTCCGTAAGACTCGTGTCTCTTACAAACGATTTATATCCATTGGTATACCTTAGCGCATAAATGAGATGGAAATCATTGAGAGTCGGAGAATTTGCCAACGCATCTCTCATTGGTACGAAGGAGGAATCAACTACAACCCACTTCTAGCGAGACGTCACCGGATACTCAAACTCTAGTAAACCTTTGGATTTACAAAGGAAAGCTACTTCTATCTTGAAGAAGAGGATTCTCGTGGATCAAGGCTAGGATGATCAAAGCTGGCATCACATCCGAAGGAAAGAAAAGGAAAGCAAAGAATTGTGTAGCCATGGAAACCTACACTTTGGTAAAGAAAAGAGCGAAGGAATTTCAATGCCTTACGCTTATGAGGATCCCATGTTCTCAATCGCCCAAATCAACAACTTTTCCCGCAAGTCGGGAGAATACCAAGAAGCCTTGACCAAAATGAGGTTTGAGAAAGAAGCTTTGGAAAACAAATTCCTTAAGGCTAACCTTGAGAACGAGAAGCTCAAGAAGCAAGTCAAAGATCATGAAAAGACGCTTTACTTCCAGGATGAATGGCTCATGGAGAAAGATGAGAAGATTCGCCAGAAGGATGACGCAATCCAGAGATACGTCAAGGAAAGGAAAAGAAAGCTTGAGGAAACAACGACCAGCGATCCCACTCCCAACGAGTGGAAGAGAGTCATCAGCAAGCTAAAAGCTGAGAAAGCTGAACTAAAAGCTCGCTATGGAAAGGAAATCCTGAAGTTGAAGCTGCAGCAAGCCTTTGGATCTTCATCCGACGAAGACATTTAATTAGTTTAGTCTGTAATTTTTATCATTTATTTTATTGTATCATTTGTGTGAGCAATGCTCTAACAAAAAAAAACAATTGTTGTAATCTTCTTTCAATAAATCAATAAAATTTGTGTTTTCCATCCCAATATTTGCCAAGAAATATCTCTTTTAGCGTAAATTTTGGAAATTTTTCTTTACAATCATATTCATGCATCATACTTTGCATTTAAGTCTATTGTCTAGAGTCTGATACTTTCCACTTTTCCAAATTTTCACACCTTGAACAACTTGAACAATTTTCCGTCGAACAGATCTTCGTCGTCGCCTTAGAGTTTCTCGACCGCGCCCACACCGACTCGAACGCATTTATACCGATCAAAAGAAGGAAAGTAATGGAAGGATTTGAACAAGAGAACGCCGAGTCAGAGTACAAAGGACAACACTACAAGAAGAAGTGGAGAGACTCACATCCTTGGTCAACTCATTACAACAAGAAAGTCTACAAGCAAGATCGAAACAAAATCAACCAAAGAATTTCAGATGACACTACTACTCAGCTTAACCGTCGCAGCTAGTAGCTCACTCTTCAAGATGCCGTAGGCTATCCATGGGCATGCCTTTCAACTTTGGCATTGAATTCGCCAACCGACTTCTCAAACAACTCCGCTTGAAATACCTACTTTGCAAAGAAAACTCTATTCCACAACGTGGAATAACTCTTCCACAAGTGACAATGCGGCTTCTCAACCAATTATGACAAACTCACTCAGAGTGCACGCTACCATGGACGGAAGTTCACCATACTCCGTGCAATAACACGAATTCCCGTGGCTCGATGGAGAATCTCCGTGAACACCCACAAATGCAAACTGAGATAAAACGATTCGAGGGAAAGAATTGTTTGGGAAAACGCCTGTGATCTTTGCCTAGTTCCTCGCAGAAGAATACTCAGAAATTCAAAGTCCCCGACTTTGAAAAGTACAAAGGAAACTCCTGTCTGCAAAGTCATCTCACGATGTATGCCAGGAAAATGTCCACCTACAATGAGGATCATCAATTACTAATCCATTACTTCCGTGATGCCTCACCGTGCCGCATCAAGTGGTACATGGGTTTAGACAAGACGAATATCCGTATATTCAACGATCTAGGTGACGCCTTTGTCCAAAGAATACAAGTTCAACTTGATATGGCTCCCGATCGGATCAACTCCGCTCCATGTCTCAAAAGGAACGAGAGACATTCAAAGAGTATGCGCAACGATGGAGGGAAGTTGCTGCCCAAGTTAACCCACCAATGGAAGAAAAGGAGATGACTAAGGTATACTTGAATACTCTAGGCTCATTCTACTACGAGCGAATGATCGCTAGCGCTCCCGGAAATTTCACTGAAATGGTAAGCATGGGAATGCGGTTAGAAGAGGGATTCAACCCGACCAAGGAAGCAGGATCTTCTAGTGGAACTAGAAAAGTTTGAACTGGCTTTCCAAGGAAAAAAGAACATGACGTAGGAATGGTATCCCGAGGGAAACCACGTAATAATGTCATCAAACAACGACAGGTAGCTACCATAGCACCCGCCACAACACAACTAAACACGTGAATTGCTCCGCAATTTCAACAAAATCAACAAACTCAACCCGCCAATGTGCTCAAGAATTTAATAACCAAAATCGACGCCCGGGTCACCAATTCGACCCAATTCCAATGACGATACGTAACTCTACCCCGCTAATAGAAAGGAATTTGATACAACAAGGTCACCACCTCCTGCCTCGAAAATTACCATGGTGGTACAAAGGTATGTATCTTGCCTTTTCACCAAGGGGCACTAGGCCATGACCTTCAACATTGTATAGCATTAAAGGCAGAAGTACAAAGATTAGTGAGGACTAATCTTCTTTCCTTCAAGAATACGAGCCCAAATGTACAAGCAAATCCACTTCCCAGTCACAGTGGACATTCAGTGAATCTGATGCTAAGAAATACGCATGTGTATCTCGCACTTGACGTAAACTTGATCAGAGGAAACTTGGTGCATCTTCACCAAACATACAGTACAATGAGCACTTTCACCAAGCACAATTATGCAGCCTGCAATATTTGCTACAAAGATCTGCGAGGGTGTCCCACCATAAAAGCAGACATTCAGCATTTGTTAGATCTCGGTGATTTGCAAATTTACAGAAACAGAGATGACCATGACGTAAATACAGTAAGGCATTTTCCACATGAGCTTTTAGTCTCAGATATCAACTCGGAAAACCCCAAAGTAAACGTTGTGATCCCTTGTTTCAACATACCTGAGCATGTGGAGATCGCGTACAATGGTCCCAGCTTTCCAACATCTCCTTTGGTGATTCGCCCACCTGGTCCTGTTCCATACAGTTCTACCAAAGCAATTCCTTACCAATACAATGCAACCATGGTGGAAAATGGGAAGGAGGAACCCATGCCTACTCTGCCAGCTAACGTCAATATAACAGAAATCGGACGAGTAATGCGAAGTGGACGAGTACACGCTCCATTGCCACCAAGACCACCGGCAGCTCCTGTTGTTAGAAAAAACCCGGTTAACACCTTTTCTGAGAATCCTGCAACAATTCCCTTTGTTAACCCAAGCACAAATATTGGTTCTACTGATGGAACCCACATCAACTCAGACTTTGAAGAGATAATAAAATTAATCAAGAAGAGTGAATACCGAGTCGTAGATCAACTCATGCAGACTCCTTCAAAGATTTCAATACTATCTTTGCTCCTCAACTCCGAAGCTCATCGAGAAGCTTTGATGAAGGTACTAGACCAAGCCTATGTAGACCATGATGTAACTACAGACCAGTTTGGGGGCATTGTCGCCAACATAACAGCTTGCAATAATCTGAGCTTTAGTGACGAGGAACTTCCGGAAGAAGGGAAGGATCACAACTTAGCCCTACACATCTCGATGGTTTGCCAGTCAGATTCCTTGTCCAATGTATTGGTAGACACCGGTTCATCTCTGAACGTAATGCCGAAGACGACACTTGCTCGTTTGGCTTACAAAGGAACGCCAATGAAGTTCAACGATATAGTAGTAAGAGCTTTCGATGGATCAAGAAAGTCAGTTATTGGGGAAGTTGATCTCCCGATGACAATTGGCCCACACACTTTCCGAATTACTTTCCAAGTCATGGACGCATCTATAGCTTGTCTACTAGGAAGACCTGGATCCACGAGGCAAGAATTCTACTTCCACCGTAAATTAAAATTCACAAGAACGGAAAATTGGTAACTATCACGTGAACAAGCTTTGCTTGTAAACTATTTGTCCGGCCTTTCATCACAAAGAAATGACATTGAAGGGACACATCTCCCGTAAAGTCCATTAAGATGAATCTACCATCTAAAATGTATCATCTATCTCTTCGTATAAAGAAGCGGCACAAATGGTGAAAGACGGCAATACCCAAGGATGGGGACAAGTTATCAAACCCGTCAAGAACGAAATGAAAGTCGGACTCGGGTTCACACCCGTATTCTCTCTGAACGAACCAAAAGATGAAGCACTTCCCCCGATCAAGGAAGCATTTACAAGGAGGTTTCTTAAACCCTCGTTCAAGAAGTCAATGTTGTAACCATAGAAGAGGAGGAAGACAATCTATCTAAATCTGAAGAGTGGAGCACTTACTTGAATAGCCCCGAATATGTGTCTCAGGAGGAATCATATGCACCGACTGATCGATTCAAAAACATGTCCCTGCAAAGGCATAAAAATCCACCAGTCCCTGCTGAAATATGGGATACCTTAGGAGAGCCAAGTGGCAAATTCGACTACATGGTGAAATACATCGCGCGTAAAGCTCAAGATCCGGATCAAGATATCCAACCAATGTGATGGGTGATGACTTTGAATACCCTAGTCAAATGTAAGAGGTATACTGCCTTCTCGCCTAATCAAGAAATCGAGATCCCAAACGAAGATCTCGCTCAACACGTCTGTGGAATTCACTAAGCCGATCCCGTTATCACTACATCAACATGATCATCAAGATCAAGAGTACGACTCAGATACGATGCGGAAAGTGTCGCCGACAACGAGTCTCTTCACCGTAAGACCGGAAGGTACATCCCGTAATTCAACACAAAGGTCACAGAAGTACCCATGATGTGTCCTATACTTCCCAACTGTTAATTAAGAAGATCGCTCAAGAAGACAAAAGGCAAGGGCCGGCCCGTAGTCTTCAAACCCGCCGACCCTGACCAAAGTCTACTCGAGGATTAAACCAAGTGGGAAATTACCGACCTCGATATCCAAGGAGTTCGCCATTATCGAAACCCGCTAGTTAAAACTAATGTTCATAGCTCTAAGTAGTTTATTTTGCTTTTTGTTTTGAACTCACCGCCAAAGTGAAGAGATGTTTTATAGGTTTAGCTTTAAATAATTTCTTTGTCTTGCCCAAGACGAATGAGTTTGTATTTTAGGGCCCCTGCTCATATTGTGAATCATAAATAAAACGCGTTGTTTTTTTCTACACTGTGTTTATTTTCATTTTACCCTTTTTCTCGAAATGATAATCCTAAAAACACAACAAAAAAAAATACAAAAGCCAAAAATTAATCGCATACACTTTCACATTAACTTTCTTCAAAAAAATGAATGATAAAGAGTTAATTAATCAAACATCAATCAAAATGCAGATTAAACAAATGGACAAATCCATTGAAAGAATCTCACGCCTTTCTCAACTCGAACTCGTGAATTCGCCGACTAAGAAGTCAAGAAGAGATCCCTGATGAAATTTCGACTACTTAAGCACGAGGAAAGAATCATTCACCTCACAAAGAACCTTTAGAAGCAATCAACTTGGGTTCCGAGGAAGATGGAAAAGAGGTAAATATTGGAGCTTCACTCAACAGCAGTGTCAAAAGAAAACTGATAAATCTTCTCAAAGAATATGTTGATGTGTTCGCTTGGTCCTACCAGACATGCCGGGTCTAGATACCAAAGATTGTGGAGCATCACACGTTAAAACCGTAATGTCCACCGCTAAACAAAGGCTGAGAAGAGTTCACCCTGATATGGCTGACAAAATCAAAAGGGAAGTTCAAAAACAGCTTGACGCTAGTTTCCTTATCACTTCTGAGTATCCTCAATGGCTAGCCAACATAGTACCGCTCCAAAAAGACGAAAGGTCGAATGTGTGTTGACTAACGACTTAAACAAAGCTAGCCCAAAGACGATTTCCACTACCGCATATCGACATGCTAGTGGATAGTACCGCAAAATTCAACGCCTTTTCCTTCATGGATGGTTTCTCCGTTATAATCGATCGTGATGGCCTCAAGACATGGAGAAGACATCATTCATCACGCCATCGGGCACTTTTTGCTACAAAGTAATGCCGCTTGATTAAAGAATGCGGGCGCAACTTACCAAAGGGCAATGACTACTCTTTTCCATGACATGATGCACAAGGAGATCAAGTCTACGTGGACGATATGATAGCAAAGTCCGATAATCAAGAAGAGCATATAGACTATCTCTTGAAGTTGTTTCAACGACTAAGGAAATTTCATCTACCAATCCTAACAAATGCACCTTTGGGGTAAGATCCGAAAACTCCTAGGTTTCATCGTCAACAAAGAGGTATTGAAGTTGACCCCGACAAAGTCAAGGCTATTCAGAAATGCCTACGCCACATACGTAAAAGCAAAGAGGATTTCTGACGATCAATTACATCTCCGATTTATCTCTCAAATGATCTACTGTGGGCCGATATTCAAGCTCCGCAAAGATCAAAAGATTGTGTGGACACCGATTGCCAAAAAGCGCTTGACAAGATCAAGGAATACCACGAACCACCAACACCGATCCCTCCAAATGAAGGAAGACCTCTAATCATGTACCTACCGACTAGAAGAGTCCATGGCCTGCATTGGACAACAAGATGAAACCTGTAAGAGGGAGCATGCCATCTACTACCCGAAAAGAAGTTCACAGATCGTGAAACTCGCTACTCCATGCTCGAGAAAACATGTTGCGTGGTGTGGGCTTCCAAACGCCTTCGACAAAGACATGATCAATCATACAACTTGGTTAATCTCCAAATGGATCCGATCAAGTATGTCTTTGAAAACCCGCCTTAACAGGAGAATCGCCGATGGCAAATGTCGCTATCTCGAATATGACATCCAAGATCGCCCGTAAAAGCGGTCAAAGGAAGCATTCTCACGATCACTTGGCTTATCAACCGCCAACGACCAATCTCTCAAGTTTGACTTCCTGCACGAGGATGTTATGTACTTAAAGGTGAAAGATTGTGACGAACTGCTACTCGGAGAAGGACCAGAGGGTTCTCATATCCCGCTTTCCGCCAGATTGATATTTGATTGCACCAACAACATAGCGTATCAAGCTCAGATCATGGTATCAAGAAGCCATCGACTTGAAGATCAAGGTCCTTGACATATATGGAGACTCAAATTTGTGATCAACCAAATCAAAGACAAGTATGAGACTCATCATCTTGGTCTAATTCCTTACAGAGATTATGCAAGACGGTTGTTGACTTTCTTCAACAAAATAGAGTTGCATCATATCCCCCGAGAGCAAAATCGAATGGCGTACGCTTGGCTACTCTATCTTCCATGTTCAAAGTCAACAATTGGAATGATATGCCCAGACCGTGATCGACGCCTTTGAAAGACCGCATATGTATTTGCAATGTATAGCCTTCGACGATAAACCGTGGTTTCACGACATCAAGCCGCTTTCCTTCAAACACGAGAGTACCCACTGGGGCATCGATAAAGATAAGAAAACTCTAAGGAGGCTTTCTAGGAATTTCTTCCGAACGAGGATGTACTATACAAAAGAAACTTCGACATGGTTCTCGCATGCGCCGACGCACAAGAAGCGTATAACGATAATCCATGAAGTGCATGAAGGGTCCTTCGAACCCATTCAAATGGGCATGCAATGTCTAGAAAATCTTGAGAGCAAGATACTATTAGATAACGATGGAATCCGATTGCCGCAAACACGCCAAAAGATGTCACAAGTGCCGATCCACGCAGATAAGATCCATGTGCCACCGACTCTACTCAACGCTCTCTCCTCTCCGTGGCCTTCTCCATGTGGGCATCGACATGATTGGAATGATTGAACCGAAAGCGTCCAATGGACATCGCTCATTCTAGTGGCCATTGATTACTTCACCAAATGGGTCAAGCAAGATTCACGCCAACGTCACCGTACAAGTGGTTGTGAGGTTCATCAAGAACAACCTCATTTGCCGACACGGAATTCCAAGTAAGATCATTACCGATAATGGATCTAACTTGAACAACAAAATGATGAAAGAACTGTGAGGAATTCAAGATCGAGCATCATAACTCATCTCCTTACCTGCCAAAGATGAACGGCGCCTGAAGCCCAACAAGAACATCAAGAAGATTGTCCGTAAAATGGTCATCACTACAAAGACCGGCACGAATGTCGCCATTTGCTCGCATGGATATCGTATTCAAGACACACTTCAACAGGGCAACTCCTTTTCTCTAGTATACGACATGGAAGCAAAGGTTCTCAGAGAAGTTGAGATTCCGCCAATGAGAGTTCTCATGGAAACTAAGTTATCCGAGGTTGAATGGTGTCAAAGCGTATATGACCAACCGAACTTGATCAAGAAAAGCGCTCGACCGCCTGTCACGGACAATTGTATCGAAGAGAATGAAGAAAGCTTGACAAAAGGTCCGACTCGTGAATTCTAGAAGGGACCTCGTGCTTAAAAAGATTTTGTCCTTTCAACAAGATTCTAGGGCAAATGGACTCCTAATTACGAAGGCCCATACATCGTCAAAAGAAGCTCTCAAGGTGCTATGACTCACAACCATGGACGGCGATTTAACTCCGCATCTCGTGAATGTTGACGCAGCCAAGAAATACTTTGTCTAAAAACAAAAGAACAGCTCGGTAAGTCGAAAACCCAAAAGGGCGGGCTTAGGCAAAATGAGGGTCTCGTGGATTGAAAACTTGAAAAGGCAATCAGTGCAAAAATTAGAGACAATAAATGAAATATCCCGATAGATTGAAAACCCGAAAGGGCAATCTAGGCAAAACAAGGATACAAAAAATGACAAAGTAATCAAATACCAGATTTTGTCCATCCAAGAATCTTCCATCAACGGATCTTCAATCAACTTTTCCAAGCAACAAGCACACTGATTCAAAGTTGTTAGGATAATAGTGGTTATTTGCTTTCAATGTAGCCTTTTCCCAATAAATTATCATTTCCAACTTTGTAAATAGCTCATGGAGTCACGATTTGGTCGATTACCATTCTATCAATAAATTTGAGCCTTGTGCTTTTTGTTTGCAATTCTTACTTTATTCTATTTTGCAAAATAACGCTTTTATTGTGAAAATCACTTTTTGGAACTAAAATGTTTTAAATGAATTTTTACTTCAAAATTTTGAAACAAAAAGCAAAAATTTTCCTTTGAACTATGAACACGGAAAGAACTTCAACAGTTTCTCCATGAGTGTTTCGATCTCCGAAGGATAAAGCAATCACATAGCAGTTTTCTCCCGAAGTCATCAAAAGACGGTATTCTTATCCAAAAAGAATCCCCAAAGAAGTTGCCCATAAAATGCCTTTCTCCGAAAGTTTAAAGCATGCAACTCAAATTCTTCATCAGTAAACGTCTGCACCGTTGCTGCAAATTTCACTGAGTATTTGTTCGAACTGTGACGTGGTCCTTTTTCCCAAATACCTCTTTAGTGTCTTTGTCAAGTCTTGTTAGCATGCATATAACATTCATGACATTCATACATCATAGCATCATTCATTGCATTTTTTGCATCTCTCAAAATGTTTGCTTCCAAATCATTGGCGTAAATCATACTTACTCCTGTAAGTACAATTTTATTCCCAGTAGAGTATCTCCAA
>CM038796.1:207687086-207757074 GCA_021764765.1 Vicia sativa
CACTTCGACACCAAGAGGTAGCGCCCATGGAGACTTCAGCTTTAGGATTTATGTTTTCTTTTGTTGTTTTGAACTATCTTTGTACTTAAAAAAAAGAATAAAGAGAACTAATATTTGTTTGTTCATTGCTTGTTTAACAAATTTAAATCCTTTAGAGTCCTTTGAAAACATTGTATTGCATTCTGATAAACATTGTATAGCATAGCATAATACGCACTGTTGTGTACATCAGATTGGTTTTTCATCCCTCATATTTATTTTAGCAAAGAATGGCTCCTCAACAGACCAAAGATCTCCGTGTTCGAATGCCCGCTTCAAGTAGATGTTCACTAGCTTGGTCCAAGGCCAAGAAGATCCAAGAAGCTCATCAACAAGAAGAAAGGTCAGGGGTCTCCTCAACATGGGCATCGCTACAAAGGTGGTCCTAAAGTGGTCGAATGGATCGAACTCTCTCGAGGATGTTGTCAAGAATGAAGGAGTACCATGGTGATGGCGATAAGCATGCCATGAGCCCCGAGAAAGGGAGAGAGACGATCAACACGATCATAGCCAATATTCGATGAAGATGACAAGTACAAGCAACTTGAAGACCGCTTGAATGTGGAAAATCAAAATGTCCGGCCGAATTTTGATGATCCGAGTCTTGTTCCTGCTGTGATTCCTCCTAAGTTCAAAGTTCCTACTTTTGCCAGTATGATGGCATTTCTTGTCCGAAGTCTGATTGAAGTCCCTATGTCCGTAAGATCAATCCCTACATCGATGATAGAAAGTTGTGGATGCATTATTTTCAAGAGATTTGTCCGGAACTCAATTGGAGTGGTATTATCACCAGAATGACCGATCCGCACATGGAGTGATTCTTGGTCGATGCTTTCACAGACAATATGAGTATAATGTTGAATTGACACCCACTCGCATGCAACTACAAAGCATGTCTATGGGTCGGACGAAGTTCAAAGAGTATCGTAAATGGAGAGATCTAGGTGCAGAGTTCAAACCACCCTTGTCCAAAGAGGGAATTGGTCGATATGTTTATGGGAACATTGTCGTGCCCATTCTTCAATCATCCGATTGAAATTCTTCTTGATTCACCGAATGATATTGACAAAGCAAGCGTATTCAAGTCGGTATCAAGAGTGGGAAGATTCATGTAGAGTCATCTTCAAATGCCGTAAGAGATCTTTGGTGGTAAAAGAAACTACCGCCGTGTATGGTCGTAAAAGTCAGCCAAGAACGACCGTGTTCAATCTGGGAGCAGCCAGATTCCAACCCTACATCAGCAACTCGGCCGAGACAACGCACAGAGCTGTAATCCACGAAGATGCTTTTAAGATCAACATGCCATTGTCGCAAGCCTTGCAACACATGTTGAAAGCAGAGCTGGACTTTGAGGGATCCTCCTCATGACGTCACTCTCTCGAGATACAACTAATGTTAAGTGTGCTTACCATTCTAATAGCCCCGTACATAGTAATCGATGATTGTTGGCCTCAAGAACAAGATTCAAGATATGATTGAAGCTAAGTATTGAGTTTGATCCTCCGCTGAGACTAACGTGATCAACGCCCCTATGCCCAACCATGACAAGAGTTCTAATGTCAAGTAGGACGATACTTATGTTTTCAACATAGATGACTTGACCATTCCTCCGCTGGACTATCAAGAAAGACTTGGTAAGCTGTCAATCCAGATGCCCGCAGAATTGCTGCAGCCCATCCGCACCGGCGGTTGTGCTTTGGTCGAGAAGACGTGTCCAAAGGTATGATGGATAACCGTGAGATACTATTTCTCAACAGTAAGCCGTGTGAAGAAATGTCTAAATCAAGATCGATAATGCGTAATGAAATCGCATTATGTGTGGGATACCTGGGGCAGCCAAGTGGAAAGTATGACTACATGGTGAAGTAATTGCCTCGAAGCTACAAGATTCCTATCAAGATGTCAAAGCAACCGAACGGGGTGACGACTTCCCGTAAGATTATGCGATGTTACAATAAGGATCACGGGATCCTCGTGCCTTGAGAGTGGCACCTTTCATTATCACTTCTCCAAGACCGCCCATATTCCTCTCGACAAGGCTATCCTTGGAATTATGGAGTCGATGTTTACTATCATGGCCAAGCAAGACCTTCACCATTGAAGACCTTACAGCTTGAAGCTACCATTCCCGATATTGACAACATCAATGGATCTAGTAAGGTGACCCAACCGAAGTGGTGTTCTCTCCGTAAATCTCTCCTCCAAAAGACACCGCGACTCAAACTGTATTCCATCTACTCAAACAATTTCCCAGCTTGGTAGGAAAGAACCAAGACTCATCCCGCCAAATGGCACCAAAGGAAGTTAATCAAGCCACCTCCAAACAAGAAATGGAGGAAATCAAGATCATCAAGAGAGTGACAACAATGTCAGGAATAGCTATGTACTCCATCCAAGATTTCCATGTTTGCTCGCTTCTTTGTGCTCCGAGGCTCATGCCAATGCCCTTGGTGAAGTTCTCAAGAATGCTCATGTGCCGCAAGACACTACTAACCGACTCAATTTGAAGTCAGCTAGCCTCGCCGCCAACAACGACCTAGGCTTCTCTCGATGTCGATCTAACTCCTCGCTGAAGAAAATACAACAAAGCCTTGCACATCTCTCGTGAATGCAAGTGGTACTACATTATCTCATGTTTTGGTGGATACCGTCCAACATCCTATCAAGATCTGCCTTGTTACTATGTCAAGGGTTGGCTCGAGACCCAAAGACATCATCGCGGAGAAGCTTTTGATGGTTCTAAGTTAACAAAGGTTGAGAGTTTACTTATCAAAGCCGGGCCTGATTTTTGACTCTACATTTTGTCATGGACATCCGTCCAAATTTACTTGCCTACTTGACGCCTCGATACACGGGGCAAGGTTACCTCTCTATTTTGCATCGGGTCAAGTACCCTTGAAAGGGAAGGTTGTTGCGATGTGGAGAAGAAGAATATATGGTCGGGCCATTCAGACTCGCCCCGACACTTAGGTAGAGGGTGAATTCTTCACCTCTCGCTGCTTTTGAAATACCCCGTGAGTCATGCCTGCTGACTTCCCCGCTACTCCGGTTACACAAGCCTCCTAAGATGGCTCACGGAAGATGCTTCAAGCCGCTATTAAAGAAGGTGGTAGTGCTATTTGGGGTCAGCTCTCGATCTTCCTTTCAAGTTTGATAAGACTGTTTAGGCTTCACCATCAAGGGTCGAAGATGATACGTCATGAAAGGTAAGCCGCTAACTTCCTTCCGTGACGTAGTGGAATCCATGCTATAGAAGACGACGACAACGACTTACATCAAGAAATGGATCTTTCCAACTGCATCATGGGCCTCAAAGAATTGGAAGACCAAGACGCTATACCAATCTCCTTTAGTCGAGTAATTATTCTTGTTTTGTTTTGCTTTTCAGATTCTATATTTGAACAATAAATTTAAAGCCTAGTGTCTTGCCCGCATTATGGCTCGCTCATGTAGGGATTATTTGTCGCTTATGATTTTCATTCAATAAATTGTTGACTTTTGCATTCAATCGTGTTCTTCTTTCTTTTACTTTATCACCCCTACAAAAGGCTATGTGTTCTTACACACACCCACGTGATACATCGCGTAATCACTCCAATCTCGTTAATAACAATTTATGCTAGTGCTAAATATGACTTCGATAATCCGATCTACCAAGCCAAGGTGAAAGTGAGGAAAATTGTGAAGTGCCAGAGAACTTGTCGATCGCTAGAAGAAGAGCGAGTTATACAAACACCTAAGAGCAAGTCGAGGTTGGAATCAAATGAAATAAGATGCAAAGAGATCAAGATAGGAGCTTCTCGAGAACAAGTTAAAGAAAGATTGTCTGATGCTACGACTATATTGAGGTTTTTGTCTTGGTCATACGAAGACATGCTGTGTCTAGACATTGATATTGTGGTACACCGCTACCAACGAAAGAAGGTTTTTCCTGTGAAATGTATGTTCTGTGACGCTATTCCCGAGATGTCGAGAAAATCAAAGCCAAGTTATGAAGGCTTCAACGCAGTTTCTTAGCCATAGTATTGTAATGGTACCGTGACCTAAGAAGGATGGTAAGGTACTAATGTGTGGATTACGAGATCCGAATAAATCAAGTCCGAAAGACGATTTTCCACTTCATATTGATGTTCGTTGACAACACCTCTCAAGACAAAGTTTTCTCCTTCATGGATGGTTTATCCGTTATAATCGATCAAAATGGCTCTCAAGACATGGAGAAGACTACTTTGTTAATAGTTGGGTACTTTCACATAAGGTTATGCGTTTGACGAAGAACGTAGCGCCGACTTATCAGCGTAATATGGTGACATTGTTTCATGACATGATTCATCACGAGATAGGTCTACGCCGATGACATGATAGCTCGATCACGTATGAGGAAGAGCATCTCGATCATTTACGTAAATTGTTTGACAGATTGAAGTATAAGTCGAGACTTAATCAAGTGTACTTTTGGAGTCGATCCAGAAACTCCTAGGGTTTGTTGTCGTGGTAAAGGTATCAAGTTGATCCCGCCAAGGTTAAAGCTACATAAGAGATGCCAGCCCCTGATCGAGAAGGAAGTCGAGGTTTTGGTCCGATTGAATTACATTGCCGTATCTACGCATACCTAATCGCTACTTGTGAGCCAATCTTCGTTACTAAAGAAAGATCAAGTGGTGGAATGGAACGACGATCGCTAAGTCGCTTGACAAAATCAAGGAGTACCTACGTAATCCTCTCCATCCTAATGCCGCCACCAAAGGAAAACTTTATCATGTACTTGATAAAGTGTTAGAGAACTCGATGGGTGTGTGTGTGGGGCAACATGATAGTCTCGGTCGAAAAGAGCATGCAATATACTACCTTAGCAAAGTTTACCGAATGCGGAAAGATACTCACAAATGAGAAAACTGCAACGCTTTTGGTCGGCTGTCACGCCAAGATGTGATATGTTGACTCACACTACCTTGTTGATTTCAAGATGGATCCGATAAAATATATCTTTGAGAAGCCAGCCTTCTCCTAAGAATAGCAAGATGGAAAATGATCTCGACCGACGACATCCAAAGACACTTCTTTAAAGCTATCAAAGGAAGTGTAGAAGTTTATCATTTGGCTCATCAAGCCGTAGATGACTATCACCTATGCAGTTCGAGTTTCAGATGAAGATGTTTTACTAGTTACAGACATAAGAACCAGACCGTATCAAGGACCCGAACAAGGATCCCGATGGACTATGGTTTTGAGGGAGCCTCAAACGCACGGCAATGGCATTGGCGCCATCATTACATCCCCGCAGGCGACATATAATTTTCACCAGATTATGCTTCAGCTTGCACCAACAACATTGCCGAACACGGGTTGCAGTATCATGGGTATTAAAGTCATTGACTTAAGAATCAAATTCTTGCAAGTGTATGGAGACTCAAATTTTAATGATCATCGATTATGGGCGAGCGGATACGAAGCATCCGAATCTCATTCCAGATCGAGCATGTTCTGAGTTTGATCCTACTCTCAAGAGATTACTTTGATCACGCCCACGAGAAGAGAATCGGCTATGACGATTAGCTACTATGTCATCTATGTTCAAGGTCGATGGGACAACGAGGCTCCCCGTATCATCATCGAGGTTCGACGAACCACCGATATTGTTATGAGCTTGATACGTAAGAGAAACCTTGGTACTACGACGTGAAGAGGTATCTTGAGATCTTGTGAACATTCAGGGCATCCCACAATGATAAAAGTTTATGAGAAGGTTTCATCCAAATTCTTCCTCAAAGAATCAAGATCTTATATGCAAGCAATCACGACTTGTGCTTACTCCAATCGGTAGACCGAAACCAGAGCGCATCATGGAAGAGTTACACGGTTAAGATTTGGTACCCACTCCATGGGTACACGATGGCTAAGAAGATTCTCGAGAACAGTTACTATTGGTCCACCATGGAAGTCGATTGTCACCGCTTATGCTCGATCTTGTCACAAGTGCGATATACGCAGACAGCGCACGACTCTCCAAGACTTCATGTTTTAACAGCTCCGTGGCCTTTGCACGTGGGTATCGACATGATTGAGAAACTGCCCATGTACCAAACGGACATCGCTTCATCCTTGTGGCAATCGACTATTTCACCAAGCGGCAGAGGCGCCTCGTCGTCGATCCGTTACCAAGAATGTCAGGCTCAATTCATCAAACATAATCTTATCTGGCTTGTATGGCACTACCGAAAGGATTATCACAGTATAATGGTTCCAATCTCAACAATAAGATGATCACCGAACTCGCACGCAGTCAAGATCAAGCATCACAACTCTTCTCCTTATCGCCCAAGATGAACGGCAGTGGAAGCCGCCATAAGAACATTTTAAGATTATACGTAAGATGACAGGACTTACAAAGATTGGCATGAGATGTTACCATTTGTTTTCATGGTTACCGTGACTACAAGACGGGACATCCAACAGGCAACCCTCTCTCAGATACGGTAATGAAGCCGGCCCCACCCATCGAGGTTCGATATCTACTAGAGTCCTCCGACGCAGAGTTAATAAGACGACGGGTCCACCGCCTTGACCCGATTAACTTGATTGATGAGAACGACCGCGGCCCATCTGCCATGGACAGATCTATCAGGCGAACGATCGTGAGTATTTAACAAGAAGGTCAAGCATCGAGTTTACCAAGTCGGATTCAGTAGTCAAGCGCATCATTCTTCCACAAGGTGATCCCAGGGGCAAGTGACCCACCTATGAAGGACCATTTTGTAGTCAAGATAGGTTTTCAGCGGAGCTATGATACTTAGCACTATGGACGGTGAAGACTTCCCACACCTGTGAACGCAGATATAGTCAAAATACTACGCGAAAAAGAGACCCGCTAGGTTCAATAACCTAGGCAAAAATAAGGGTATCCTGCGAACCAAGTGGTTCGCAAAAGTTAAGGATATATATAAACATGTACACCCGCAAGTCGAAAACCCGAAAAGACGGCTTGGCAAAAAGGGTATCCCGTAGACCGAACCCAAAGTCTGGTCAGGTGTTGTAGATTTAAGCCGCATTTACTCATGTCTCGCCCGTATCAATTCGCCACAGACTACTACTATCAAGCATCCAAGTTCGAATGGCGAAAATCAATTCAATCACTTCACCGACAAAGAAGGAGACGAGATAGTTGAAATGTATGAGTACTATAGTTGAACTTAACGGATTGTTTCCGCATAACCTTTACCTTTCTCAGTATAAACTACTCGCCATACGCCACCTTTCAAATAAATGCAAGATTCCTTCTCTTTACAAATTTTTGTCTGTTGTTGTTTTTAAAGTCCAACGTCTGCTTTGAATGATTACATGCATCCGATAAAAACTTGCTCGCAAAACATACGTAAAAGTGAATACAAAAGTAATTACCGTAGTGTTCCTGGAATTGAGATGACGATTTAAGGTCACCAAAAATATTCCCCAGGGACACCAATCTCCAAAAGTGTCACTCACTACAAACCTTCCCCAAATGAGTACGTGTCACCCACGAGCAATAGTTCCACTCAACCGCAAGTTGTTACATCGCCCAAGCGATAAACATTTCATCCTCACCAAGATGTCTATCTCCAACACATATCCTCAAGAATTTCTTCCCCAAGAAAGAGTATCCGCATTTCTAAACTTGGTCGATAAGGCAATCAAGGAAACTTACACCTCTTATACCTCACCAGATCACAACGGGCCCTAGATCCTTCTAACCTTGGCCTCCCAGAGCTATCAAACGCCTCGACGGATTACACTTAAACCCCCCAGAGCACCCTTCACTTTCCACGGCAGATCTACACACTGATTCCCAGAAGTGCCTCCCAAATCCTCCCAAATAGGTCTACTAACAAGATCTTTGGCGTACATTCTCTAACCTCCCATCCATGCAATATTTGACTCAAGACTCAATATTCGATAGTACACCTGGAGGAATCAAAGTATCATCCTTCTCCTTCCCAAACAGGGTTTTCGCCTACTTCAGTTTCAAGCAGAGCATCCGCATCTTCCTCAAGATGGATATGTTTTGAAATACTACAACATCCATCATTCATACATTATTCATAATTCATACATATGTCATTCATACACATCACATGCATCATACTTGCATAAGACTAACAAATATTCTATCAAAATTTCTCTTGCTTTTCCAAAACAGTAAAAGTCATCATCGCAAGCAGGTCCAGGATTAATACCCGAATCCAGACGGGAAAACTATCTGAATGACCAACATCATTGTTCTCCAACAACGGATCCAGGATCAATACCCGAAGCCAGACGGGAAACCTATCCAAACGATCACAAGTTATCCTCCGATAACAGGCAGTGGATCAACACCCGATGCACAACAGGGAAATATCCACATTTTGTCAACTATTATCTCCTCAGAGCAGTCAGCACGAAGAACTATTTCGACCTCTCTACTATCAATAAGAATTCACAGAGTCTCATGTGACGACTCGTCAGCTTCGATGGCATCTTAAGCCCATCTCCGACTACTTGTCAACATCTCTTCGCTTTCAGGATGCTGCATATTTGGTTAAAAATCAATACAAACCAATAACTTCATTCAAAGACAAGCACGAAGTCTAACGACGACTCTCCGGATGGCATCTTAAGCCCATCTCCGCCTGGCCTGCATGGCTTTACGTGAGCCTGCCAGATGACTCCACTCCCAGATCGGTCTTTCCGATGGCATCTAAGCCCATCCCGACAATTCCTCCTATTCATAGCAGTCTCGAGTCTAGCATACGACTCATTCCCATTTTCTCCAAATGGCATCCGTAGCCCATTCCCGCATCATCACCAACAAATGAAGTGCAAATTTCGTGATTTCGAGTGTTCAATCATCTTCTACCTGTGTCACGAAAGGAAAAGCATGCCAATCTAACCTTCCAGACAAGAAGATTGAACAGTGGCATCGCATACCCAAAATTTGCCCTCATGTTTTCAAGACATTCCATGCTCAAGGATTCCTCAAGAGTCGATCGATTAACTCTCTCAGACAATCAACCCAAACTAGGGTTTGCATTTCTCATCCAGATGGACTCTAACACCTAGTGGTTTCTATGCCTCCTCATATGTTTCAAAGATTCTCCATGTCAAGTTTCAAGCCTCATAGGTCAAGTTTCCTCGATAATCGCTCGATGGTCGAAATCACAGATTGATCAAAAGTCAACGTGGTCAACATACGTCAAAACTTCCTGATTTTGGTCAACATTCTCATTTTGAAGTTACATTCATCATTTGATCAAGGGTTGATCATGATTCATCAAGAAAACTCAAGATTTGCTCAAAAGTCAACTTTCCAAATTAGGTTTCTAGATGAAAAGTCAATCAACTTTGACTCGATCATAACTTTCATACTTTCTCGTAAATTTTTCCACCACCTCTGTTTTGAAGGAAATTCAATTCCTACAACTTCATGTCTCACAAGAATGTCCAAAAATGCTTCATTTGAGAGGTATAGCTCAAAACATTACAGTCCTTTTCAAAGTCAACAAAAGTCAACTTTTGTTTTGAGGATATATTGAGCATGGTAACTCCAATTGAGATGAAACCAAAGACATTGTTTAGAGTACTCCTAGAGCTTTCAAAAAGACCAAGAACTCTCAAAATGTGGAAAAATGAGCAAGATACACTATTCGGTTGGGGAATTTGACATTGCATAAAAGGACATATTGGTCAAATTGCAAAATTTTCCAAACGGGCCTATATTCTTTTGATCCAAACTTGTTCAAAACATTATTTGTGACCCATAAATGCTTATTATGGTAATTTTCTATTTTATTAATTTTATTTTGAATTTTAGAACATTTAATTCAAAATTAAATTATATAAAATATGAAAATCATATATTTTTCCAAAAGGGTCGATTTTATATGTTCTTGAAGTCCAAGATAGCCCAATATACTTGCCAAATTGTGCTTGATCTTGCATTGAAGAAGAAATCAAATTTTTTCAAGAAAATTGATTGTATTTGAAAAATATTGAATGCTCCAAATCAAATCTTTTCCATTCCTTTTTTCCCTTCCAATCCTCTCTATAAATATCAAGCATCATAGCCAGCATCAAGGAGGAAACCCTAGCCCTTGCACTAACCCTTATTTTGTCAAAATATTTCTCAAACTTTTGAAAATCGAATTTTAAGAAGCAACCCCTCTCAGCCAAAACCATCCATTCCATTGTGCTCAGGAGGTTCCCAGGAGTCAGAAACATCCCTTACTCGAAGCCAATACCTCCAGAAACACGTTACCCAACTCTCACCGGTTTGAAATCTTCCTATTTTCGATTTTCATGTTTCATGCATTAATTGTTTTGATTGATTGTATGTATTCGTGGTGCTCATTAGATCATGACAGATGCCTTACATGTGAGGTTTTACGTGAAATCACCAACGCCATTATTAGGGTTCCAAGAATCAGAATTTAAACTCAAAATCCGTGCCGATTCGGCCCAAACCGATGCCACCATCGCTCGCAGGGTCGAATTAGTCGATCCGCATTTATTTTGTTTGAAACGATGCATTTTGTGTTTTTTGTGTTGATGCCTCCCGAGAAGATGACCGAGCCCTAGTTCGGCACGACTCTGCGTAGGACTCATGAAGGCGTATGATTCGCTGCACAGATTCGTCCATGCATCAACTGTGGCCCACACATAGCGACTCGGCTTCAAACCAATCCATGACACGTGAGTATATAATCACATGATTCCAACTTCCAAACACCAAATGCATGATGGCCTAGTGGTTAAGGCCAATTGCTGCTGCAAGCTCTAAGGCTATTGGTTCGATCCCTGTGGGCACCGGTTTTCATTCTTTTTCACAACTTTGCATATTTTTCAATATTTTCATATTTTCTTTTATTTTCAATATTTCCACTCAATTTTAATTTTTTTCCATATTTTATTTCTGCATTAAAAATTATCAAAAATTTTTTCTTTTGCATTATTTTCATAAATCTTTATTTAATTTATAAAATTAAAAAATATCTTTTTGCATGCATATTTATTTTTATTCATAATTTTGCATTTTATTCACTTTTAATTGCATTTTAATTATTAAATCTATTCCAAAAAATCCCAGAAAATTATTTTAGCATATTAATCTTATTTCCAAAGATGTCATATTTTTCCAATCAAAATTGCATTTTTCTAACATTTTCTCTATTTCGATTTCATCATATTTCTATTTTCTTATTCCTTCATGGTGTTGTTCCATTCAGCGCTTTTCTTTATCGTTCTATATTTTTTCCAATAATGTAATTGCCATGGATGTAATAGTTAATTAGGCTTTTATTTTCCGCACTTTCGATTATGTATCCGCCCAAAGCTTGTAATAGCGTAGACGATTTATCTTCCGCATCTTTACATTTCCGCTTTTAATTTCCGCACCCTATCAATTGCTAGTAATTAGGCGGTATGGCAAGACAATAATCAACAATAGCTCACTCTAATTTTCAAGATAAAATATCTAAATCAATACACTTTCACACATGCACCCTTAGGGTAATTCTCTCGTTGCCTTACGAATTCAAACGGTCATGTCCTCGAACGAGAGGTATTCTAGCACCGCTGTTTTCCAAACAAATCATCATAGTCCTTCGATACAAAGATCATAGACCCACGATGTCGCCTCCGAATACATGATCTTGACCCGATTGTCGACTACGAAAATGATGATAGTCCTTCAAATGTGCTAGGATACTTCCTACAAGTTGCTTTCTATGACCATCCGATGTCCTTCGATTGTCCTCTACATCCAATGAATGGAGTTACCTACCAACTAATGGTATGGATAGCGCTATTCTAAAGGAACGTAAAATACGAAACGACTATTCGAGTAGGTGATAAGACTTTTAGTTGCTTGCTCTATCAAAATACTTTTCACACCTCACACTTTTATCAAAGTTCAAACACTTTTCAAAACTAAATATTTCCGAACACTTTGTATACATTCCTACATGAATCATTACAAAGTCAAAGTAAATGCCTTTTCAAAACATTTTTTCAAACACACGTAAAGCACATTTTCAAAAGTGATCTAAGAAGTAACTAAGAGCCCGTAGATAACTACGGATGGAAAGGGTGCTAATACCTTCCTTTTCATAACCTTTTCCCTTACTCGTAATCTAACGAAGGTCTTTTTCTCACTTTTACCTTCCTTTAATTGATAAAATAAAAGTCGGTGGCTACTTTTGCTATCCACACATTTGCGTATACAAAACACAAAAAGTCACCATCAGACATAGTTACAGTATGATTGCCAATGATCCGATCACTATATGATGTTCATGGAAGGTGTATGGATGATCAAAACTCAAAGTAATCGCCAAGGTTCAAACTCGATAGCTATGGCAAAAGTTTTGGAAAATATGAAAATGAAATCGATTTTTAGCTTAGTTCATGTTAATTTTAAGCTTGTAATAAGTTTGATAGTGATTATGCAACATGTTTGACACCAAAGAACTTCATGGTTTTAGCTCAATTTCAAAAATGCTATGTTTCTCAATTTGCACTATATTGCTTGATTTTCAAGAAAGTAAAGAGAAAGCATCATTTTGCATTGTTTTTGGTGTCCTTTGATCATGGAATGGTACCTCTATTTATAGGCCATTGTATCTAAAATGTTAGGCAAGCAATTGGGCATTGGTAATTCAAACTTGCCTTAGAGGGCAAGGAAGTCTTTTTTGCATTAAATGCAAAAGGAAGCTTCCTTCTTTTAACCATGGTTAATTTCAACTTGATCCTATCCTATAATAATTACATCCAACTGATTTTACAGGCTCTAACTTATCTTGGCAAGGTGGCAAGGTTCTAGAAGAGGAAAATGCAAAATGACCTATAATTGAAGTTTTGGATTTTGAAAATCAAGTTTCATGAAGCATTATGTTTCAATTTCAAAAGCATAGCTAGACTCCATGGATTTCAGAGTTCTTGGACATTTTGGAAAGATTTTTCCACAAGCTACAACTTTCATGTTTTGAGTTTTTTCAAATTCAAATTGGAACTAGGTGAAAAAATGGCTTGAAGTTTGAAAAAAGTAAGAAATTTCAACACTTAGAAAAATTTCTAAGTATGAAAACTTTTGACTTTTTGTTGACTTTTTCAAATTCTTGAAATTTTTATGATCATGATGGATCATTTGAAGTATTTTGATGATGGAAAAAGTTTTGTTTTGAAAAATTTGATCAAAAGTCAAAGTTTGACTTTTCTGTGCAGATGAATTTTCATCAGACGATTCTGAAATTGACTGATGAAGTCTGTGAATTTCTGTGATGTTTTGAATCCAGAAATTAGGTCAGGATGTTGTATCTAAGATATGATGACCAATCTCTATCCAAAAAGGTCATTCACTACTCAAAAAGTCAGAGAAATCTCATGCTCGATCAAATCCCTAATTGGTCGATCCTCGATCGATCCGTGAGAAAAATGGATATCCGATGATCGAGGTTGATGATTGATCAAGATGGATCAAATGAGGTGAGAAAACTCAAACCTAATTGGTTAGCTTTCGAATCAGATGAAAATCGATGAAACCCTAATGTTGACTCGTGAATGCTATACCCCATCAATGCCTGGAAATGTTAGTTATGCACTGATGCAAAATGTAAGATGGTATATTAGGTCAAAATTTGGAGTATGACAGATGCCCCTATTTAAGTTTCTTTAACCTGAGAGATGAAGATGAATATCTTCGTTTGATAGGTGTAAAGAGACTTAAATATCGGAATACGCAAATTTGGACCTAAGATACCAAAAATGCGGATGATGCAAAATAATTGCCAAAAGTTTTACCCAGAGAAATGACATGATAGGGAAACAATTTTGTGGATACGTCCCTGCTGGGGAAAGAATGATTCACAACATATGTGAATATCTATTTCGTTTTGGGAAACGGAGAGATTACCTTCTGTCAGCCTCGTGACAATGTTTAAGGTAAGTGAAAAGGATATTACCAATTATCAGCCTTGTGAATAACAGACAGGGAAAGAAACAGAACTCAAATGAGTTTTAAAGATGTTACCAATTATCAGCAAAGTGATAACTATAACAAGGTAAATCTCTTAGAACATTGTTGTATATTCACCAGAATAATGTACAAAGAAAGAAATGTAACTCAAATGAGTTTTAAAGATGTTACCAATTATCAGCAAAGTGATAACTATAACAAGGTAAATCTCTTAGAACATTGTTGTATATTCAGCTTTGTGAATAACAGACAGTGAAAGAAACAGAACTCAAATGAGTTTCTATTTTCTTGGACAATCTTGCCGAGGATCCCCTTTGAGAAGATGCGGCATTTTGATGAAAGACAGTTTTCTTTAGATGTAAAGACAATCATTGGGGATTTTTGAATTGTCGCGATTTGGTCTTGATAAGAAGAACAAACCTTTTGACAATGTTGAGGAATGGAAATAAGCAGCTCGCATAATGAGGCCATTGCTTATTGGTTTGTTGATTATAGATGTGGTTCTCATCCAGAACGAATCGAAAGAAAAGTCAATCAAGACATTGTTCAATGAGGAATGATCTCACTGGGAATGTGGTAGAGAAGAAATGTATTTCTCGCTTGGGAATATGAGAGAGGAGATATATTTCTCTCTGTTTGGAATACTCCGCTAGGGAAAAGGAAAATGTATCTTTTCCGCTTGGAGATACTTCATCGAATAAAATTGTACTTATGAGTAAGTATGATTTACGCCAATGATTTGGAAGCAAACATTTTGAGAGATGCAAAATGCAATGAATGATGCTATGATGTATGAATGTCATGAATGTTATATGCATGCTAACAAGACTTGACAAAGACACTAAAGAGGTATTTGGGAAAGGACCACGCCACGCTCGAACAAATACTTGAAATTTGGCAAAGAACGGCGATGCAAGCATCGATGAAGAATTTGAGTTGCATGCTTTAAACTTTCGGAGAAAGGCATTTTATGGGCAACTTCTTTGGGGATTCTTTTTGGATAAGAATACCGTCTTTTGATGACTTCTGCCAGGGAGAAGACTGCTGTAGCAGTTGCTTTATCCTTCGGAGATCGAAACACTCATGGAGAAACTGTTGAAGTTCTTTCCGTGTTCATAGTTCAAAGGAAAATTTTTGCTTTTTGTTTCAAAATTTTGAAGTAAAAATTCATTTAAAACATTTTAGTTCCAAAAAGTGATTTTCACAATAAAAGCGTTATTTTGCAAAATAGAATAAAGTAAGAATTGCAAACAAAAAGCACAAGGCTCAAATTTATTGATAGAATGGTAATCAGCCAAATGCGTGACTCCATGAGCTATTTACAAAAGTTGGAAATGATAATTTATTGGGAAAAGGCTACATTGAAAGCAAATAACCACTATTATCCCTAACAACTTTGAATCCCAACTGTGCTTGTTGCTTCGGAAAAGTTGATTGAAGATCCGTTGATGGAAGATTCTTCAGATGGACAAAATATGCATCGACCGCAGCTTATTTTGTCATTTTTTTTGTATCCTTGTTTTTGCCTAGATTGCCCTTTCAGGTTTTCAATCTATCAGGATATTTTCTGTTTATTGTCTCTAATTTTTGCCTGGATTGCCTTTTTCAAGTTTTCAATCCACCGAGACCCTCATTTTTGCCTAAGCCGCCCTTTTCGGTTTTCGACTTACCGAAATGTTTTGTTTTTAGATAAAGTATTTTGATCAAGGCCAACATTCAGGATGCGGAGTTCGCCGCCCATGGTCGTGGAGAGTCATAGCACCGCCAGAAGCTTCTTTTGACGATGTATGGGCCTTCGTAATTAGGAGTCCATTTGCCCCTAGAATCTTGTTGAAAGGACAAAATCTTTTTAAGCACGAGGTCCCCTTCTCGGAATTCACGAGGTCGGACCTTTTTGTCGAAAGCTTTCTTCATTCTCTTCTGATACAATTGTCCGTGACACAGAGCGGTCAGGCGCTTTTCTTCGATCAAGTTCAGTTGGTCATATCTGCTTTGACACCATTCAACCTCAGATAACTTAGTTTCCATGAGAACTCTCATTGACGGAATCTCAACTTCTACGGGGAGCACTGCTTCCATGTCGTATACTAGAGAAAAAGGAGTTGCCCCTGTTGAAGTGTGTACTGAAGTACGATATCCATGCAGAGCAAATGGCAGCATTTCGTGCCAGTCTTTGTAGGTGATGACCATTTTCTGGACAATCTTCTTGATGTTCTTGTTGGCTGCTTCAACGGCGCCGTTCATCTTTGGCCGGTGGAGATGAGTTATGATGCTCGATCTTGAATTCCTCACACGCTTCTTTCATCATTTTGTTGTTCAAGTTAGATCCATTGTCAAGAATGATCTTACTTGGAATTCGATCGCAATGAGGTTGTTCTTGATGAACCTCACAACCACTTGTCTGGTGACGCTGGCGAAGATGTCGTCGACCCATTTGGTGAAGTAATCAATGGCCACTAGAATGAAGCGATGTCCATTGGACGCTCGTTCAATCATTCCAATCATGTCGATGCCCTACATGGAGAAAGGCCACGGAGAGAGAGAACGTTGAGTAGAGTGGCACATGGATCTTATCTCGTAGATCCGCACTTGTGACATCTTTTGACGCGGTTTGCCAATCGGATTCCATCGTTATCTAATAGTATCTTGCTCTCAAGATTTTTCTAGACATTGCATGCCCATTTGAATGGGTTCCAAAGGACCCTTCATGCACTTCATGGATTATCGTGGTTCGCTTTGTCTGCCGACGCATCCGAGCGTAACCATGTCAAGTTTCTTTGTATAGTACATCCTCGTTCAGAAGAAATTCCTAGAAAGCCTCCTTAGAGTTTTCTTATCTTTGCACGATGCCCCAAGGGTACTCGTGTTTGAAGGAAACGCTGATGTCGGAAACCACGGTTTATCGTCAAGACCGCTCATGGTAAATACATATGTGTCTTTCACAGGCCCGATGCGACTCGGGCATATCATTCCAATTGTTGACTTTGAACATGGAAGATAGAGTAGCCAAGGCGTCTGCCATTCGATTTTGCTCTCGAGGGATATGATGCAACTCTATTTTGTTGAAGAAAGTCAACAACCGTCTTGCATAATCTCTGTAAGGAATTAGACCAAGATGATGAGTCTCATACTTGTCTTTGATTTGGTTGATCACAAGGGCTGAGTCTCCATATATGTCAAGGACCTTGATCTTCAAGTCGATGGCTTCTTCGATACCCATGATACAGGCTTCGTATTCTGCTATGTTGTTGGTGCAATCAAATATCAATCTGGCGGAAAACGGGATATGAGAACCCTCTGGTCCTTCTCCGAGTAGCAGTTCGTCACAATCTTTCACCTTTAAGTACATAACATCCTCGTCTGGGAAGTCAAACTTGAGAGATTGGTATTCGTTGAGCGGTTGATAAGCCAAGTGATCGGCGAGAATGCTTCCTTTGACCGCTTTCTGGGCACGGTACTGGATGTCATATTCAGATAGCAGCATTTGCCATCGAGCGATTCTCCCTGTTAAGGCAGGTTTTTCAAAGACATACTTGATCGGATCCATTTTGGAGATTAACCAAGTTGTATGATTGATCATGTACTGTCGAAGACGTTTGGAAGCCCACACCAACGCACAACATGTTTTCTCGAGCATGGAGTAACGAGTTTCACAGTCTGTGAACTTCTTACTCAGGTAGTAGATGGCATGCTCCCTCTTACCGGTTTCATCTTGTTGTCCAAGTACGCAGCCCATGGACTCTTCTAGTACGGTAAGGTACATGATTAGAGGTCTTCCTTCAACTGGAGGGATCAGTATTGGTGGTTCTGACAGGTATTCCTTGATACTGTCAAACGCTTTTTGGCAATCGGCTGTCCACACAATCTTTTGATCTTTGCGGAGAAGCTTGAATATCGGCCCACAGGTAGCAGTCATTTGAGAGATAAATCTGGAGATGTAATTCAGTCGTCCGAGAAATCCTCTTACTTGCTTTTCTGTATGTGGCGTAGGCATTTCCTGAATAGCCTTGACTTTGTCAGGGTCAACTTCAATACCTCTTTGACTGACGATGAAACCTAGGAGTTTTCCGGATCTTACCCCAAAGGTGCATTTGTTAGGATTCAGGCGGAGCTGAAATTTCCTTAGTCGTTGAAACAACTTCAAGAGATAGTCTATATGCTCTTCTTCAGTGTCAGACTTTGCTATCATGTCGTCCACGTAGACTTCGATCTCCTTGTGCATCATGTCATGGAAAAGAGTAGTCATTGCCCTTTGGTAAGTTGCGCCCGCATTCTTTAATCCAAACGGCATTACTTTGTAGCAAAAAGTGCCCGATGGCGTGATGAATGATGTCTTCTCCATGTCTTCGGGAGCCATCCTGATCTGATTATAACCAGAGAAACCATCCATGAAGGAAAAGACGTTGAATTTTGCAGTACTATCCACTAGCATGTCGATATGCGGTAGTGGGAAATCGTCTTTTGGGCTAGCTTTGTTTAAGTCCCGGTAGTCAACACACATTCTGACCTTTCCGTCTTTTTTGGAGACAGGTACTATGTTGGCTAGCCATTGAGGATACTCAGAAGTGATAAGGAAACTAGCGTCAAGCTGTTTTTGAACTTCCCTTTTGATTTTGTCAGCCATATCAGGGTGAACTCTTCTCAGCCTTTGTTTAACTGGTGGACATTCTGGTTTTAACGGCAAGTGATGCTCCACAATGCTGGTATCTAGACCCGGCATGTCCTGGTAGGACCAAGCGAACACATCAACATATTCTTTGAGAAGATTTATCAGTTTTCTTTTGACACTGCTGTTGAGTGAAGCTCCAATATTTACCTCTTTTCCATCTTCCTCGGAACCCAAGTTGATTGCTTCTAAAGGTTCTTTGTGAGGCTGAATGATTCTTTCCTCGTGCTTAAGTAGTCGAGAAATTTCATCCGGGATCTCTTCTTCAACTTCTTCGTCGGCGAATTCACAGGGGATTTCAGAGTTGAGAAAGAGCGTAGAGTTACTGCTTTCAATGGATTTGTCCATTTGTTTAATCTGCATTTTTGATTGATGTTTGATTAATTAACTCTTTATCATTCATTTTTTTTTGAAGAAAGTTAATGTGAAAGTGTATGCAGATTAATTTTTTTGGCTTTTTTTTGTATTTTTTTTTTGTTGTGTTTTTTAGGATTATCATTTCCAGAAAAAGGGTAAAAATGAAAATAAACACAGAGTGTAGAAAAAAAACAACGCGTTTTATTTATGATTCACAATATGAACAGGGCCCTAAAATACAAACTCATTCGTCTTGGGCAAGACAAAGAGAAATTATTTAAAAGCTAAACCTATAAAACATCTCTTCACTTTGGGCGAAGTGAGAGTTCAAAACAAAAAGCAAAATAAACTACTTAGAGCTATGAACATTAGTTTTAACTTCAACGGGTTTCCAGTAATGGCGAACTCCTTGGATATCGAGGTAATCTGGTAATTTCCCACTTGGTTTAATCCTCGAGTAGACTTTGGTCACTGGTCGAGCAGGTTTTGAAGACTCTGGACGCTGGCCCTTGCCTTTTGTGCTGCTGAAGCGATCTTCTTAATTAACAGGTTGGGAAGTATAGGACACATCATGGGTACTTCCTGTTGACCTTTGTGTTGAATTCTGGGGATGTACCTTCCAGTCTTCTGAGTGAAGAGACTCGTTGTCGGCGACACTTTCCGCATCGTATCCTGAGTCGTACTCTTGATCTTCAGTGATCATGTTGATGTAGTGATAACCAGGATCTGGCTTAGTGAATTCCACAGACGTGTTGAAGCAGAGATCTTCGTTTGGGATCTCGATTTGCTGATTAGACTGAGAAGACGAGTATACCTCTTCTGTTTGACTAGGGTATTCAAAGTCATCACCCCATCCTGTTGGTTGGATATCTTCGATCCGGATCTTCGAGCTTTCTGGCGCAGTGTATTTCACCATGTAGTCGAATTTGCCACTTGGCTCTCCTAAGGTATCCCATATTTCAGCAGGGACTGGGTGGATTTTTATGCCTTTGCAGGGACATGTTTTTGAATCGATCAGTCGGTGCATATGATTCCTCCTGAGACACATATTCAGGGCTATTCAAGTAAGTGCTCCACTCTTCAGATTTAGATAGATTGTCTTCCTCCTCTTCTATGGTTACAACATTGACTTCTTGCGGAACAGGGTTTAAGAAACCTCCACTATGAAATGCTTCCTTGATCGGGGGAAGTGCTTCATCTTTTGGTTCGTTCTGAGAGAATACGGGTGTGAACCCGAGTCCGACTTTCATTTCGTTCTTGACAGGTTTGATAACTTGTCCCCATCCTTGGGTATTGCCGTCTTTCACCATTTGTGCCGCTTCTTTATACGAAGAGATAGATGATCTGTTTTAGATGGTAGATTCATCTTCTAATGGACTTTCTGGGAGATGTGTCCCTTCAATGTCATTTGCTGTGATGAAAGAGAAACTGGACAAATAGTTTACAAGCAAAGCTTGTTCACCGCTGATAGTTACCAATTTTCCGCCATCGTGAATTTTAATTTCCGTGGAGAGTCGGTTACTCGTGGATCCAAGGTCTTCCTAGTAGACAACCAGAAGCAGCCCAGACGTCCATGACTTGAAAGTAATTCGAAAGTGTGGGCCAATTGTCATCGGAGATCAACTTCCCCAATAAACCACTTTCTTGATCCATCGAAAGCTCTTTACTATATCGTTGAACTTCATTGCCTTTGTGCCAAACGAGCAAGTGTCGCCTCGGCATTACGCTCAGAGATGAACCGTGTCTACCAATACATTGGACAAGGAATCATCGGCAAACCATCGAGATGTGTAGGCTGTTGTGATCCTTCCCTTCTTCCTGAAGTTCCTCGTCACTAAAGCTCAGATTATTGCAAGCTGTTATGTTGGCGACAATGCCCCCAAACTGGTCTGTAGTTACATCATGGTCTACATAGGCTTGGTCTAGTACCTTCATCAAAGCTTCTCGATGAGCTTCGGAGTTGAGGAGCAAAGATAGTATTGAAATCTTTGAAGGAGTCTGCATGAGTTGATCTACGACTCGGTATTCACTCTTCTTGATTAATTTTATTATCTCTTCAAAGTCTGAGTTGATGTGGGTTCCATCAGTAGAACCAATATTTGTGCTTGGGTTAACAAAGGGAATTGTTGCAGGATTCTCAGAAAAGGTGTTAACCGGGTTTTTTCTAACAACAGGAGCTGCCGGTGGTCTTGGTGGCAATGGAGCGTGTACTCGTCCACTTCGCATTACTCGTCCGATTGCTATATTGACGCAATGGCAGAGTAGGCATGGGTTCCTCCTTCCCATTTTCCACCATGGTTGCATTGTATTGGTAAGGAATTGCTTTGGTAGAACTGTATGGAACAGGACCAGGTGGGCGAATCACCAAAGGAGATGTTGGAAAGCTGGGACCATTGTACGCGATCTCCACATGCTCAGGTATGTTGAAACAAGGGATCACAACGTTTACTTTGGGGTTTTCCGAGTTGATATCTGAGACTAAAAGCTCATGTGGAAAATGCCCATCAGATTTACGCTATGGTCATCTCTCGCTTCGTAATTTGCAAATCACCGAGATCTAACAAATGCTGAATGTCTGCTTTTATGGTGGGACACCCTCGCAGATCTTTGTAGCAAATATTGCAGGCTGCATAATTGTGCTTGGTGAAAGTGCTCATTGTACTGTATGTTTGGTGAAGATGCACCAAGTTTCCTCTGATCAAGTTTACGTCCGTAACGAGATACCTGTCTGTATTTCTTAGCATCAGATTCACTGAATGTCCACTGTGACTGGGAAGTGGATTTGCTTGTACATTTGGGCTCGTATTTGAAGGAAAGAAGATTAGTCCTCACTAATCTTTGTACCGCTTTAATGCTATACAATGTTGAAGGTCATGGCCTAGTGCCCTTGGTGAAAAGGGCAAGATACATCTGCTTTGTACCACCATGGTAATTTTTCAGGAACCGGAGGTGGTGACCTTGTTTGTATCAAATTCCTTTCTATTAGCGCCGGTAGAGTTCTCGTGTCATTGGAATTGGGTCGAATTGAGTGACCCGAGGCGCATTTATTTTGGTTATTAAATTGTCGAGCGCTGACGAGGTCGTTGAGTTTGTTGATTTTGTTGAAATTGCGAGCAATTCTCGTGTTTGATTTGTGTTGACGGCGGTGCTATGGTAGCTACCGTCGTTGTTTGATGACATTATTACGTGGTTTCTGATACCATTCCTACGCTATGTTCTTTTTCCTTGGAAAGCCAGTTCAAACTTTTCTAGTTCCACTAGAAGATCCTGCTTCCTTGGTCAGGCGTCCGGTTCGAATCCCCTCTTCTAACCGCATTCCCATGCTTACCATTTCTTGAAATTTCCGGAGCTAGCGATCATTCGTCAGTAGTAGAATGAGCCTAGAGTATTCAAGTATACCTTAGTCATCTCCTTTTCTTCCATTGGTGGGTTAACTTGGGCAGAACTTCCTCCATCGCAAGATACTCTTTGAATGTCTCTCGTTCCTTTTGAGACATGGAGCGGAGTTGATCCCGATCAGGAGCCATATCCAAGTTGAACTTGTATTGCTGGACAAAGGCGTCACCTAGATCGTTGAATGTCTGGATATTCGTGCTGTCTAAACCCATGTACCACTTCAGTGCGGCACCGGTGAGACTGCCCGAAGTAATGGATTAGTAATTGATGATCCTCATTGTGGTGGACATTTTCCGCATACATCGTGAGATGACTTTGCGCATGTGAGTTTTTGTACTTTTCAAAGTCGTGGACTTTGAATTTCGCAGGTATTCTTACGCGAGGAACTAGGCAAAGATCCTGGGCGTTTTTCCCAAACAATTCTTTCCCTCGAATCGTTTTTATCTCAAGCTGCATTTTGTGGAGCTGTTCTCGGAGATTCTCCATCGAGCCACGGAATCGTGGTTATTGCTCGAGTATGGTGAACTTCTTCGTCCATGGTAGCACTACGTAAGCCGAGTTTGTCATAATTGGTTGAGAAACCGGCATTGTCACTAGGAAGAGTTATTCTCACGTTGTGGAATAGAGTTTTACGCAGCAGGTATTTCAAGCGAGTTGTTTGAGAAGTCGTTGGCGTAATTCCAATGCCAAAGTTGAAAGGCATGCCCCATGGATAGCCTTCTCGCATATCAAGAGTGAGCTACTAGCGATAGCTTGAAACCGGAGTAGTAGTGTCATCGAAATTGCTGGTTGATTTTGACTGCTCGATGCTGCTTGTAGACTTTGCGCTGTGGCCAATGAGTTGACCAAGGATGTGAGTCTCTCCACTTCTTCTTGTAGTGTTGTCACTGTACTACGAAGCTCGACGTTCTCTTGTTCAAATCCTTCCATTACTTTCCTTCTTTTTGATCTGGTATCGTACGTTCGAGTCGGCTGTGGACGCGGTCGAGAAACTCTAAGACGCGACAGCTTGAAGATCTGTTCGAACTGGAAAATTGTTCAAGTTGTTCAAGCTGTGAAAGCTGGAAAAGTGGAAAGTATCAGACTCTAGACAATAGACTTAAATGCAAAGTATGATGCATGAATATGATTGTAAAGAAAAATTTCCAAAGAATTTACGCTAAAAGAGATATTTCTTGGCAAATATTGGGATGGAAAACACAAATTTTATTGATTTATTGAAAGAAGATTACAACAATTGTTTTTTTTTGTTAGAGCATTGCTCACACAAATGATACAATAAAATAAATGATAAAAATTACAGACTAAACTAATTAAATGTCTTCGTCGGATGAAGATCCAAAGGCTTGTCAGCCTTCAACTTCGTGATTTTTTCCATAGCGAGCTTTAGTTCATTTTCTCGCTTTTTAGCTTGTCGATGACTCTTCCACTGCTGGGAGGATCGCTGGTCGTTGTTTCCTCAAGCTTTCTTTCCTTTCTTGACGATCTCTCGATTGCGCCATCCTTCCTCGCGAATCTTCTCATCTTTCTCCATGAGCCATTCATCCCGGAAGTAAAGCGCCTTTTCATGATCTTTGACTTGCTTTGAGCTTCTCTCTCAAGGTTAGCCTTAAGGAATTTGTTTTCCAAAGCTTCTTTCTCAAACCTCATTTTGGTCAAGGCTTCTTGGTATTCTCCCACGTTCGACGGAAAAGTTGTTGATTTGGAAGCGATTGAGAACATGGGATCCTCATAAGCGTAAGGCATTCAAATTCCTTCGCTTTTTCTTTACCCAAGAAGTGTAGGTTTCATGGCTACACAATTTTGCTTTCCTTTTCTTTCCTTCGATGTGATGCCAAGCTTTGATCATCCTAGCCTTCAATCCTCGAGAATCTCTCTTCAAGATAGAAGTAGCTTTCCATCAGAATCCAAAAGGTTTACTAGAGTTTGAGTATCCGAGCTGACGCCTCGCTAGAAGTTGTAGTTGATTCCTCCTTTCGCATCAATGAGAGGTACGCTGGCAAATTCCTCCAGCCTCAATGATTTCCATCTCATTGTCTCGCTAAGGTATACCAATGGATATCGTCGTTTGTAAGAGACACGAGTCTTCTGGACCAATGCCACTCATTTTTGTTTTCACGGAAGATAGGAGATTTAGGCAAATGTGAGACAATCCATTTGAAAAACAGAGGTACACAACATATGATAGTTCTGTCTCCTTGACGATTCCTATGATGAATAGAGACGTACATATCACCAAGCAGGGTGGGAACTGGATTTCCAATCAGAAAGATCCTTATGGAGTTGATGTCAACGAAATTTGGGACGTTGGGAAACAACACCAATCCATAGAGGAGTAAAGCTAAAATAGCTTCAAAGGCTACCATACTACCCCGAGAATATAAGAGCCTTCCATTAGGAACTTTGAAGTCACCCTAAGAGTTTTCCTCCGTAGTTAGGTTTTGTCTATCTCGATTTTTATGTGAGTCATCGCTGCAATGATCGGTGACTTAGGAATGGCTTCCAAACCATTGAAAGGCACTTTGTCCGACATCGAGATACCTAGGATATGCGCTGCATCTTCCAAAGTAGGCATTAACCGATAGTCGTGAAAGTGAAACAATGATAGACTGGATCGAATCGAACGAAAGTTTTGAGAAGTCCTTCATCAACGCATGCTTAGAAGAGTTAAAAGAGTTCCATAGCGTTTCTCAAACCGAGGATCTTCTACCAAGGATGCTAACTCTTTCAACTTTCCTACATCGTGAATTCTAAATCGTATCTTTAGTGAATCTTCCTCCGACGTCCATCACTCTAACCTAAAATATTTTACAAAGAAAATCTCTAAATTCTTTGGAAATTGGAAGAGAAAAGTTTTTTTTTTTATGAATGAATGAATGCATGAATGCGCAAACATGGTTAGTAGTTATACACACGCCAAGCGCTCAAGTCACGAGCATGAAGCCAACGATAAGAATCAACGTGGTTAAGTTCTAAGGGCTTATTCATCTATGAAACGGGTTCTATCGATAATACGTGCTCAACATCCTCTTGAAATATTATCGGATTTGTGGATTACTGTGTCCAATAATATTTTTCAAGAGAAACTCGCTCGATCGTAGTCTCGCATGACAATTACTCTAGGCTTACACCGAATAATCTCTCGCACTACATCCTAATGGCCGTGATGGTTTATGTGTTCTACCCCACTCAACTTTAGTTTCCTCAAAATACAAAGTGTCTTCGCAACTACTTGCTAAACACAATACTCCAAAGATAACCTCCACTGAGCGGGAGATATTAACTTCGTAAGCATTGAACTTCTCATGTATTATACCTCCACCTAGATCTTAAAATGTTTCTTAAATCCGGTTAGATTTCTTTCCATTAGATGAAATCGCTAAACACACAATAATAAAAACATACATATGCACATATGAAAGCTTAACCCTTTTTTCTTTTGAAAATAAAAAGCTTGGTGCTCTCGCGTAGTAACGCTGCTTTTTTTTGAAAATCAAAGTTTCAGCGTTCTCCCCAGCAGAGTCGCCATTTTTCCTGTTCGCGTTAAAAGGTGACGCGCTAGAGGATGCGAACGTGAATTCGGATTCCCTGGCTCGAAACGATTTAATCTTTTGATTTGTATATAAAGATGTCGCGAGCATCAAGCTTTATTATTTTCAACACAAGAAAGATGATTTAATGATTATGAAAAAGGGGAAAGCTGAAATACCCTCAATTGATATTGATATGCGTAACGACTAGCGCAAACTAGACGCAACGCATTGGGGAGATTCTGAGTAAGGGGGTTTGTTATATAAAGGGAATAGATGGAGCACCCTAAATATATGTAGTTATCTACAGCTTTATATATGAATATGTTTGATATGTTTGTGTGTTTTAATTTGCTATTTCTATGATTGGGAAAGTTTCTCCTTTGGGATTGTAAGAAACGAAGATTATGTGGGATCCTAGTGTTTGTTATTATTGTGCTCGCAAAGATCTGTGGATCTTCTGCATACATATCCCCTAGAGGGAATCAGAGCATTTGTAGCTCGGATCTAAAGGGATCTATGGTTTGTTTGGTCTGAGGAAGAAAGAAATTTGCTCGCCAAGGATGAGACCTTGGCCTACGTATTCTCAAAAGGATGTTGAGAAAGTCGAGCAATCGTAGTTCCCACTTATGCTAGTGGAAGCAACGGATGTTAGTAAGAGATGCACAAATGTCATCTTAATGAAAAATGTATTTAATCTATTTCATCACATACATTTTGAAAATTTGATTGATTGAAATCTTTCATCGTAAGTTATAGGTGTTTTGCTTGAGTGTACAAGCGTTACCACTTACATGTTTAAGAAAGATGTTTGAAAAAGATGATTGAATCTTTTAACTGTAAGTATTGGGTGTTTTGCTCGAGTATACAAGCGTTACCACTTACAATTAAGAGATGTTTTAGTTTGAAAAGAGTTTGAAAAGTTTTTGAAAAAGTTTTTGACTGTATGTGATGTGATAGATGAGATACTTCTTCCATAGAGATGATAGATGTCTAAATCTCAAGGAGAAATTGATTGGATTAAAGGGATGCTTTTAAGAAGCCCGTGGGTCCTTGTATTGTAAGCCCAAGAGGAGGCATTCCGAGGGTCATTGAGGGTCATCGAGGGTCCTTGTATGAAGCTCAAGAGGAAGCTATAGGGTATGGTTGGCTTTGTGTTAAAAGGGATTTCACCGAGAAACCATCCTTTTGGAATTAAGAGCAATTTCACCGGGAAATTTTACTCTCTGGGGATTTGAAAGTGATTTCACCGGGAAACCATCCTTTCGGGGTTCTATCTTAGCTGGTGATTCTTTGTATTGGAAGCCCAATAGAGGTCATAAGAGATTTTGCCCTTTCATTGTATGATGCCCAAGAGAAGGCTAAACTCAAAGAGGAGTTCTTTTGAATGAAGCCCAAGAGGAGGCTGACTCCACAGGGGAGTGTTGCCTTATATGAAGCCTAAGCGGAGGCTAACTCTACGGGGAGAGTTTCTTTGTACAAAGCCCAAGAGAAGGCTAAACTCAAATGGGAATGAGTTATCTTGTATGAAGCCCAAGCGGAGGCTATACTGTGGGGAACCTATTGATTAGTCTAATTGTTATGTTATAATTAGACAGTTGTATAAACAAGTGTGTGTGTGGTATGTATTCACAGGAGTTTATGAAGGAAATATAAACAATGCATGATGTTTATTTGCAGGAGTTTATGAAGGAAATATAAACAAGTGTCGGTGAAACGGACGTTTAAAACGAGCGTAACTTGATTATTTACAAGTTTGATCTGTGTACAAGGAAATGAGTATGTACACGAGCCAGATTTATGTACGTATAAAGATGGATGTACATAGGAGGGTTGAGACTTAGACCAGGGAGGCCCATTGATTTGAAAGTATTTTCAGGAATAACAATACCAATGGTATTCCCAAAACAAAGGTTGAAGTTTATATGTAAAAAGTATTTTCAAAAGTATCCGTTATACAGATAAAAGTTTTGTATGAAAAGTATTTGATATGTACAAGGAAAATGTACATGTACATGAAAAATGTTGATTTGAATATACACAAGTGAAGTGAAAACAGACGATCAAAGTTTGTCTGTACTTGAGTATAAAAGAAGTATCTGTATTATGTACAGATGAAATTTGTTTGTTATTTGAAGAAAGTTTGATATGTACAAAGAAATATTATGTACACAAAATAATGTTATGGGACTTACACCGTGAAGGAGGCCCATTGATTTGAAAGCAGTTTCACAGGGAATAATGCTCCTTTCAATACCAATGGTATTCGTGTATAAACAATCGAATGAAAACAAACGGAAGAAGTTTCTTTATGTTTGAGTATTTAACAAAGATGTTTTGAATATGTACAAAGAAAATTAAATATGTACATAAAAGGATTGGGACTTACACCATAAGGGAGGCCCATGATCGATCGAGAAATTCGAGAGAAAATGAATTCGGTTTTATCGTTTAAATCGGATTAATCATGGCAAAAAGATGCAAGTTTGATGAAAAGTTTTGAAAAATGATTTTGTAAATGTTTTGAGATGTGAATTTGATTTATTGAGAAGTTTTGAAAAGAATCGGAAGTCGAAAACTTGAAAATTCACCTTAAAAGGAGGTTTGAAAAGTGTTCGTAACGCTGCTGCTCGATTAAAATTTAATCGATGAAAGTTTTTCCGAAAGTTTTGCACTATCATAAAATAGATGTATTTATTGACAAGTGTACAAAAATCATCTCAAAATGAGAAGTTTTGATTGGTCAAAAAATTGTGGAAGTTTGATGAAAACATGAAAAATGGAAAGTTGTAAAAAGAATGGTCCTGATGGTGTTGAACCCATGACCATGAGGTGGGACGCGCGGGCAGAGACTTAAGACCAAGCAAGCAACCACTAGACCAAACTACTGGGTGTTAGTGGACTAACACACGTGTTAAAAAGGATTGGAATTTTAAATATTTGAAAATGAAGAACAGATGAAGAACGCGCGCATCCTGGGTTTCTTGTTTTGATCTTCAGATTCTTTGATCCAAGCTAGAATCTTTGTTTCTCAACCAAATTGAGTGAAATAAACATCAAACTTGATCGGTTTTTATCCCGAACATGAACATGGTTGTTAATTTCATTTATATTTAGCCCAGAACAATTTAGGTTTTGAATAACACGACGAACCCTAAACTGAAAATCTTAAATTAAATGATGTGTAGTTGATGATTGTTTGATTTTATTGAGGGTTAATGGTCGTTAGATGTGCAGAAAGAGAACGGCCAAGAGCTTTTACAAAAAGATGCAAGGAATATGGATATCACAGTTCATATTCATACCTGGAAAAGTGAGAATCGAAGAAGCTCAAAACGTGTTTCCAGAGTGGATTTCTTGATTGTGTGAGCTTCAACGGCCTATAAGGAAGCTATGTGAGTGGTCTGCGCATCATGGATTCATCTGGATCATCCTGCCCAAGTCGACCTGCATCAGTTGAAAATAGAAACTGGATTTTGGTGTAAATCGTGTTACAAATGATTGCCAATGATCTGGATCACTCATATGATGTTCATGGAAGGTGTATGGATGATCAAAACTCAAAGTAATCAAGCCAAGGTTCAAACTCGATAGCTATGGCAGTTTGGAAGTTTTGGAAAATATGAAAATGAAATCTGATTTTTAGCTTAGTTCATGTTAATTTTAAGCTTGTAACAAGTTTGATAGTGATTATGCAACATGTTTGACACCAAAGAACTTCATGGTTTTAGCTCAATTTCAAAAATGCTATGTTTCTCAATTTGCACTATATTGCTTGATTTTCAAGAAAGTAAAGAGAAAGCATCATTTTGCATTGTTTTTGGTGTCCTTTGATCATGGAATGGTACCTCTATTTATAGGCCATTGTATCTGAAATGTTAGGCAAGCAATTGGGCATTGGTAATTCAAACTTGCCTTAGAGGGCAAAGAAGTCTTTTTTGCATTAAATGCAAAAGGAAGCTTCCTTCTTTTAACCATGGTTAATTTCAACTTGATCCTATCCTATAATAATTACATCCAACTGATTTTTATCAGTTCTAACTTATCTTGGCAAGGTGGCAAGGTTCTAGAAGAGGAAAATGCAAAATGACCTATAATTGAAGTTTTGGATTTTGAAAATCAAGTTTCATGAAGCATTATGTTTCAATTTCAAAAGCATAGCTAGACTCCATGGATTTGAGAGTTCTTGGACATTTTGGAAAGATTTTTTCACAAGCTACAACTTTCATGTTTTGAGTTTTTTCAAATTCAAATTGGAACTAGGCGAAACAATGGCTTGAAGTTTGAAAAAAGTAAGAAATTTCAACACTTAGAAAAATTTCTAAGTATGAAAACTTTTGACTTTTTGTTGACTTTTTCAAATTCTTGAAATTTTTATGATCATGATGGATCATTTGAAGTATTTTGATGATGGAAAAAGTTTTGTTTTGAAAAATTTGATCAAAAGTCAAAGTTTGACTTTTCTGTGCAGATGAATTTTCATCAGACGATTCTGAAATTGACTGATGAAGTCTGTGAATTTCTGTGATGTTTTGAATCCAGAAATTAGGTCAGGATGTTGTATCTAAGATATGATGACCAATCTCTATCCAAAAAGGTCATTCACTGCTCAAAAAGTCAGAGAAATCTCATGCTCGATCAAAACCCTAATTGGTCGATCCTCGATCGATCCGTGAGAAAAATGGATATCCGATGATCGAGGTTGATGATTTGATCAAGATGGATTAAATGAGGTGAGAAAACTCAAACCCTAATTGGTTAGCTTGAATCAGATGAAAATCTGATGAAACCCTAATGTTGACCTGTGAATGCTATACCCGATCAATGCTGTCTGAGCTGTTAGTTATGCACTGATGCAAAATGTAAGATGGTATATTAGGTCAAAATTTAGAGTATGACATTATGATTTTATGCATAATGTATGAATGTGTATGTAGGTATTTCAAAACATATCTGTTAGCGTTAAAAAGTGACGCGCTAGTGAATCGAATCTCGATTCTCTCCTCGAAACAATTTACTCTTTTGATTTGTTTATAAAGATGCCGCGAGCATCAAGCTTTATTATTTTCAACACAAGAAAAATGATTATGAAAAAGGGGAAAGCTGCAATACCCTCAATTGATATGATATGCATCACGACTAGCGTAAACTAGACGTAACGCATTGGGGAGATTCTGGGTAAGGGGGTTTGTTATATAAAGGGAATAGATGGAGCACCTTAAATATATATGGTTATCCATAGCTTTATATATGAATATGTTTGATATGTTTGTGTGTTTTAATTGCTATTTCTATGATTGGGAAAGTTTCTCCTTTGGGATTTTAAGAAGGATAGATTATGTGGGCTCCTAGTGTTTGTTATTATTGTGCTCGCAAAGATCATTGGATCTTCTGCATACATATCCCTTAATGGGAATCAGAGCATTTGTAGCCCGGATCTAAAGGGATCCATGGTTTGTTTGGTTTGAGGAAGAAAGAAATTTGCTCGGCAAGGATGAGACCTTATGCCTACGTATTCTCAAAAGGATGTTGAGAAAGTCAGAGCAATCGTAGTTCCCACTTGTGCTAGTGGAAGCAACGTAATTTATTAAGAGACACAGACAAATGTCATCTTAATGAAAAATATATCTAATCTATTTCATCACATACATCTTGAAAAGGATTTGATTGATTGATTCTTTCGTCGTAAGTTATAGGTGTTTTGCTTGAGTGTACAAGCGTTACCACTTACGAGTTTAAGAAAGATATTTGAATAGATGATTGAATTTTTTAATTGTAAGCATTGGGTGTTTTGCTTGAGTGTACAAGCGTTACCACTTACAATTAAGAGAAGTTTTTTGTTTGAAAAGAGTTTGAAAAATATTTGATTGTATGTGATGGGATAGATGAGATACTTCTTCCATAGAGATGATAAACGTCTAAATCTCTAGGAGAGATTGATTGGATTAAGGGATGCTTTTAAGAAGCCCATGGGTCCTTGTATTGTAAGCCCAAGACGAGGCATTCCGAGGGTCATCGAGGGTCCTTGTATGAAGCTCAAGAGGAAGCTATAGGGTATGGCTGGTTTTGGCTTTAAGAGGGATTTCACTTAGAAACCATCCTCTTAGGATTAAGAGCAATTTCACCGAGAAATTATACTCTCAGGGTTCTATCCTAGCGCGGGTGATTCTTTGTATTGGAAGCCCAATAGGAGGTTGTTAAGAGATTTCCTGGTCTCTTTCTTTGTATGATGCCCAAGAGGGGGCTAAACTCAATGAGGAGTTCTTTTGAATGAAGCCCGAGAGGAGGCTGACTCAGCAGGTGAGTGTTGTCTTATATGAAGCCTAAGCGGAGGCTAAACTCAGATGAAATGAGTTACCTTGTACAAAGCCCAAGAGGAGGCTAACTCTATGGGGAGCCTATTGGTTAGACTAGTTGTTATGTTATAATCAAACAGTTGTATAAACAAGCATATGAAGTTTATTCATATGAGTTTATGAAGGAAATATAAACAAATGCATGATGTTTATTTACAAGAGTTTATGAAGGAAATATAAACAAGTGTGTGTAAAACGAACGTTTGAAACGAGCGTAACTTGATTACTTTTGAACTGTGTACAAGGAAGTAAATATGTACACGAATGAGTATTTATGTACAAGGAGGTGTGGATGTACATAAGAGGGTTGGATTTACCATATAGGGTGGCTCATTGGTTTAAAAGCAGTTTTACCGGGAATAATGCTCCTTTTAATACCAATGGTATTCAATGTATATACAAGTGAAACGAAAACAAACGATCGAAGTTTGTCTGAACTTGAGTATTTACAAAAGTATCTTGTATTATGTCGAGTAAAATTGGTATGTACATAAAAGAATTGGGCATGTACAAGGAAATAATTATGTACATAAAAAGAATTTTGGGACTTACACCGTGAGGGAGGCCCATGATCGGTTAAAAATTTCGAGAGAAAACGAATTCGGTTTTATCATCAAATCGGATCGATCATTGAAAAAGATGTAAGTTTGATGAAAAGTTTTTAAAAAAAAATATCTTGAAAGTGTTTTTGAAAAGTGAAATATACTTGAAGTTTGAAAAGAATCGGCTTCAAAGTTTGAAAAATCATCTTTAAAGTGCTTTGAAAAGTACTCAAAAGTACTGCTGCCGATAAAAATATAATCGATGAAAGTTTTTCTGAAATTTTTGACACTATCATAAAATAGATATGTTAATTGACATGTGTACAAAAATCACCTCAAAATGAGGAGTTTTGATTGGGTTTTGAAGAAGTCAAAGTTTGCAAAAAATGAAGAAAAATGACAAAGTTTATAAAATGGTCCCAAGACTACTCGAACCCGGACCATTGGGCAAGGCGGCAAGAGTGACTTAAGAGTGAGTGGCAACCGGGCGGCAATACATCCGTATTGAAATCAAACCATGTAATTATATTATAAACCGGATTTTTGAATTTGAAAAACGCTGCAGTTGTTCTTCATCCCTCCAATCTTCAATCAATCCTAAAATCCTTATTTCTTGATGAAATTGAATGATGTAAACATCAAACTTGATCGCTTTAAACCCGTGAACATGATGATGTTGTTTAATTTCATTTATTTCCAGTTTAACATGATTAAATTTCGCACGAACACGAAGAACCCTAGTTCGAAAATTTAATTGAAATCGTATGGTTGATGAATTGAGCAATTGATCGAGGGTTATTGATCGCTGATGGTGCGTAAACAAAGCCAAGAGCTTTTTGAACTGGAAGCAAGGAATTAAGGAGTTTGAAGTTCGGGTTCTTACCTCTTGAAGCTGAGATCGAAACCTTTGATGGAGTGTTTCCAGAACTGTTTTGATGATTCCTATAGCACCAACGGACTTCAAGGATCGTGTGAGGATGGTCTGCTCACTCTGAATTTGCCTGGATCATTCCAACCAAGTCCACCTACATAAGCTTCAAAGTGAAACTTGAATTTGAAGTTAGAGATGTTACAGGTCAAGGTTAATGGTCTGCATCATCCATATGGAGTATGTTGATGATGTTTGAGTGAAAAAATCACAACTTGCTCGAGCCAAAGATCATATTCGAAGGTTAAGGCAATTTTGGCAAGTTTGAAAGCTTGAAATGCAAATCTGATTTTTAGTGTATCTTGGTTTGATTTTAAGTTACAAACCAATTACATATGATGTTTATGACATGTTAGACACCAAATCTCTCATGTTTTTTCACAAGTTTTGAAAAATGCAAGATTTCTCAAATTACACTATGTTACTTGAAAATTAAGAAAGAAGTGAGAAAGCTTGTTTTGGCATAGCTTTGGTGTAGTTTAAAATGGCCAACATGACCTCTATTTATAGGTCAAGAGTTCTGATTTTAGCAAGCAAAAGAGATAGGCTTGGATATTTACAACTTGCCTTAGAGGGCAAGAAAGTCATTTTTGCAATAAATGCAAAAGGAAGCTTCCTTTTAACCATGGTTAATTATTCAACTTGATCCTATCCCATCATAATTACTCTCCATCTGATTTTTATCAGCTCTATCCCTCTTGGCTAGGTGGCATGGCTTCTAGAAGAAGAAAACTCAAAATGACTTGTAATTTTGAAGGTTGTACTTTAAAAATCAAGGTTTTTGGAGCTCTATGTTTCAAAATCAAAAGTATAGCTAGACTCCATGGATTTGAGAGTTCTTGGACATTTTGGAAATCTTGTTTCAAGGGCTACAACTTTCATGTTTTGAGTTTTTTCTAATTCAAAATGGAACTATGTGAAAAAATGCCATGAAGTTTGGAAAAAATGTGACATTTTAACACTTGAAAAATTTTCTAAGTGTTGAAAATTTTGACTTTTTGTTGACTTTTCCAAATTTCTTGATTTTTTATCATCATGATGGATCATTTGAAGTATTTTGATGATGGAAAAAGTTTTGTCTTGAAAAATTTGACCAAAAGTCAAAGTTTGACTTTTCAATGCAGATGAAATTTCATCAGATGATCCAGAAATTGACTGATGAAATCTGTGAACTTCTGTGATGTTCTGAATCCAAAAATTAGGTCAAGATGTTGTATTTAAGATATGAAGATCAATCTCCAATCAAAAAAAGTCATTCATTGATCAGAAAATCAGTAATTGCTCATCCTCGATGAAAACCCTAATTGGTCGATCCTCGATAGATCATGAGGAAAAATTTGATATCTGAAGATCGATGATTTGATCAAAATAGATCAAATGAGGTGGATAAAACTCAAACCCTAACTGATTGCCTCTTGAATCAGATGAAAATTTTGTGAAACCCTAATTTTGACCTGTAGAAGCCACACCCGATTAATTCTGTTCTAAACTGTTAGTGATGTAGTGATGCAAATGTAAGGTGGTATATTAGGTCAAAAATTGGGGTATGACAGATGCCCCTATTTAAGTTTCTTTACCATGAGATATGAAGATGAATATCTTCGTCTCGATAGGTGTGAAGAGACTTAAATATCAGAATACGCAAATTTTGGACGTAAGATACCAAAAGATGTGAGTAATGCAAAATGATTGCAAAAGGATTCACCCCGAAGATATCAAAGAAATGACATGGTGAGGAAAAATTTGTGAGGATGACTCGATCTGTTTAAGTAAAGAGAATCCTGTTTGTTGGGAAACAAGTAATATGTTTCACTGGGAAAATAGATTCACAACGTATGTGCATATCTGTTTTGCTCTGGGAAACGAAAAGATTACCTTCTGTCAGCCTTGTGACAATGTTTAAGGTAAATGGAGATGACATTACCAATTATCAGCCCTGTGATAGTTTATGGTAATGAGTTTCGAAGATATTACCAATTATCAGTGAAGTGATAACTATAATAAGGTAATTCTTGAGATATTGTTGAGTATTCAGCCTTGTGAATAACAGACAACGAGAGAAACAGAACTCCAATGAGTTTCTATTTTCACAGATACAATCTTGCCGGGGATCTCTCTCTTGAGAAGATGCGGGCATTTTGATTGAAAAGACACAGGTTTTCTTTTTAGACAGAAAGACAACTGTGGAGATTTCTTGAACTTTCATGATTTGAACTTGTCGATAAGAACAATCATTTTATGATAAGTTTCAAGATGAAAAGGAAATAAGCAGCTCAAATGACGAGGCTATTGCTTATTGTTTGCAGGTAGATTTTTCTGTGAAATCTAAACCTGAGTTGGTTAGAGACGAGGTTCTATCCAGAATGAACCGAAAGAAAGGGTCAATCAAGACTTTGTTCCCAATGAGGAATGATCTCACCGGGAATAGGATAGAAAAATGTATTTTGGGGATAATCCATCGAGATATGACATACCCACATGAGTAAATGCAATCTAAACCAAGGATGTTGAATCAAACATTGAGAAATGCGTAAATGCATTAATGATGTTATTATGTATGAATGTCATGAATGTCATATGCATGCTGACGATACTTGACAAGACAACAAAAAAGGATACTTGTGAAAAGGACCACGCCACAGTCGAACAAATACTCAAAGAAAATCGCAACAATGATGTAGACATTTACCGATAATGAACTTGAGTTGCATGCTTTAAACTTTCAAAAAGAATTCATTGGCAACTTTGGAAATTCTTTTTGGATAAGAATACCGCCTTTGATGATCTCTATTGAGGAGAAGAAAACTTTTGTAATAGTTGCTTTATCTTTCGGAGATCGAAACACTTATGGAGAAAACTGTTAAAGTTCCTTCTGTGTTCATAGTTCAAAGGAAAATTTGCTTTTATTTCAAAAATTTGAAGTAAAAATTTATTTAAAACTTTTTTTAGTTTTTAAAAAGTGATTTTCACAATAAAAAGCGTTATTTTGCAAAACAGAATAAAGCAAGGATTGCAAACAAAAAAGGCACAAGGCTCAAATTTTATTGATAGAATGGTAATCAGCCAAAGGCGTGATTCCACGAGCTATTTACAAGAGTTGGAAATGATAATTTATTGGGAAAAGGCTACATTGAAAGCAAATAACCGCTATTATCCCTAACAACTTTGAATTCCAACTGTGCTGGTTGCTTCAGAAGATTTTATTGAAGATCCGTTGATGGAAGATTCTTCAGATTAACAAAATACAGGCTGATCGCAGTTACTTTGTCATTTTTTTGTATCCTTATTTTTTCCTAGACTGCCTTTTTAGGTTTTCAATCTATTAGGATAATTTCTGTTTATCGTCTCTAATTTTTGCCTGGACCGCCCTTTCAGGGTTTCAATCCACCGAGACGCTCTTTTTTGCCTAAGCCTCCCTTTCCGGGTTTTCGACTTACCGAGCTGTTCTTTTGTTTTTAGACAAAGTATTTTTGACCGCATCAAGATTCACAGATGCGGAGTTCATCACCGTCCATAGTTGTGAGAATGATAGCACCGCCGTAAAAGCTTCTTTGACGATGTATGGGCCTTCATAATTAGGAGTCCATTTGCCCTAGAATCGTTGAAAAGATGTAATCTTTATAAGCACGGGTCGCCTTCTCGAATTCGCGAGGTCGGACCTTTTGTCGAAAGCTTTTTCATCCTTCTTGATACAGCTTGTCCATGACACGAGCGGCGCTTTTTTCGATTAAGTTCACCGGTCGATTCGCTTTGACACCATTCGCCTCGATAACTTAGTTTCCATGAGAACTCTCATTGATGTAATCTCAACTTCTACGGGAGCACTACTTCCATGCAGATACTAGAGAAAAGGAGTTGCCCTTGTTGAAGTGCATCAAGCACGATACCTGCAGAGCAAATGGCAGCCTTCGTGCTGGCTTGTAAGTGACACCATCTGACGGTCTTTTGATGTTCTTGTTGGCAGCTTCAACGACGCCGTTCATCTTTGGCCGGTAAGGAGATGAGTTATGATGCTCAATCTTGAATTCCTCGCACAGTTCTTTCATCATTTTGTTGTTTAAGTTCGATCCATTGTCTGTAATGATCTTGCTTGGAACTCCATATCGGCAAATGAGGTTTTTCTTGATGAACCTCACAACCACTTGTCTTGTAACATTGGCGTAAGACGCTGCTTCGATCCATTTGGTGAAGTAATCAATAGCTACTAGAATGAAGCGATGTCCGTTGGATGTTTTTGGTTCGATCATCCCAATCATGTCAATGCCCCACATGGAGAAAGGCCACGGAGAGGAGAGAACGTTGAGTAGAGTTGATGGCACATGGATCATTCACAGAGATCCGCACTTGTGACATCTCTTGACTTGTTTACAGCAATCGAATTCCATCGTTATCCAATAGTACCATGCTCTTAGAATCTTTCTGGACATTGCATGCCCATTTGAATGGGTTCCAAAGGACCCTTCGTGAACTTCATGAATTATTGTGTCTGCTACATGTCTGTCGACGCATCTGAGCAGGACCATGTCAAAGTTTCTTTTGTATAGCACATCTTCATTCAGGAAGAAATTTCTAGAAAGCCTCCTTAGAGTTTTCCTATCTTTGTACGATGCCCCGAGTGGGTACTCTCTAGTTTGAAGGAAACGCTTGATGTCGTGAAACCACGGTTTATCATCAAGACCGCCAAGAGTAAATACATACGCAGGTCTTTCAAGGCGTCTGATACGGATCGTAGGCATATCATTCCAATCGTTGACTTTGAACATGGAAGATAGAGTAGCCAAGGCGTCTGCCATTCGATTCTGATCTCGAGGGATATGATGCAGTTCCACTTTGTTGAAGAAAGTCAACAAACGTCTTGCATACTCTCTGTAGGGAATCAAACCAAGATGATGAGTTTCATACTTGTCCTTGATTTGATTGATCACAAGGGCTGAATCTCCATATATGTCAAGGATCTTGATCCTCAAGTCGATGGTTTCTTCAATACCCATGATACAAGCTTCATATTCTGCGATGTTGTTGGTACAATCAAATAATCATGGAAAACGGATATGAGAACCCTCGAGCAATGATGATTGCCCCAATTCCATTTCCAAAACATTCATCGCTTCCATCAAAAATTAAGCTCCATCTAGATTCGGATCCGACCTTCTTCGTGTCGCGTTCGTCGCAATATTTCATCTTTAAGTACATAACATCCTCGCCAAGGAAATCAAACTTGAGAGATTGGTATTCGCTGATCGGCCGATAAGATGATCGAGAATGCTTCCTTTGACCGCTTTTTGAGTACGGTGTATCGATGTCATATTCGATAATAGCATCCGCCATCGAGCAATTCTTCTGCATATGTGCTTTTCAAAGACGACTTGATTGGATCCATTTTGGAGATTAACCAAGTTGTGTGATTGATCATGTATCGGAGACGCTTTGAAGCCCACACCAAAGCACAATATGTCTTCGAGCATGGAGTAACGAGTTTGTGAACTTTTACTCGTGTAGTAGATGGCATGCTCTATTTACGGCTTCATCTTGCTGCAAGCACGCAGCCCATGGAATCTTCTAGCACGGTAAGGTACATGATTAATGGTCTTCCTTCAACCGAGGGATCAATATTGAGGTTCCGATGTGTATTCCTTGATAATCAAACGCTTTTGGCAATCTTCTCGTCCACACAACCTCTTGATTTTTGAGAAGTTGAATATCGCCCACAAGTAGCTTATTTGAGCGATAACTGAGATGTAATTCAACCGCCCAAGAAATCCTCTTACTTTCTTTCTCAGATGTGGCGAGGCATTTCTTGAATAGCCTTGACTTTGTTAGGGTCAACTTCAATACCTCTTTGACTAACGATGAAACCTAGGAGTTTTCCGATCTTACCCCAAAGGTGCATTTGTTAGATTCAGCGGTCGAAATTTCCTTAGTCGCTGAAACAACTTCAAGAGATATTCTATATGCTCTTCTTCAGTGTCAAACTTTGCTATCATGTCATCCACGTAGACTTCGACCTCTTTGTGCATCATGTCATGAAAGAGAGTAGTCATTGCCCTTTGGTATGTTGCGCCTGCATTCTTTAATCCAAACGGCATTACTTTGTAGCAAAACGTGCCCCATGGCGTGATAAAAGATGTCTTCTCCATGTCTTCGGGAGCCATTCTGATTTGATTGTAGCCAGAGAAACCGTCCATGAAGGAAAAGACGTTGAACTTTGCAGTGCTATCCACTAGCATGTCAATATGCGGTAGTGGGAAATCATCTTTTGGACTTGCTTTGTTAAAATCCCGGTAGTCAACACACATTCTAACCTTTCTGTCTTTCTTGGAGACAGGTACTATGTTGGCTAGCCATTAAGGATACTCAGAAGTGACGAGGAAACCCGCTGAGCTGATTTTGACTTCCTTTGATTTTGTCGGCCATGTTGGTGAACTCTTCTCGCCTTTGTTTAACGGTGGACACTGGTCTTAATGGCAAGTGATGCTCCACGATGTGGTATCTAAACCCGCATGTCTTGGTAGGACCAAGCGAACACATCAACATATTCTTTGAGAAGATCTATCGCTTGCTCTTGACGCTATTTAGTAGAGCCCGATGTTCACTTTTTTGTCTTCCTCGGATCCTAAGTTCATTGCTTCCAAAGGCTCTTTGTGAGGTTGAATGATTCTTTCCTCGTGCTTAAGTAGTTTAGAAATCTCATCCGAGATCTCTTCTTCAACTTCTTCCTACGACTTCACCGGGATTTCAAAGTTGGGAGAGAGCATGGAGTTATTGCTTTCAATGGATTTGTCCATCTCGTTAATCTGCATGTTTGATTTGTGTTTGATTAATTAACTCTTTGATCATTTCATTTATTTTATAGAAAAGTTAATGTGAAAGTATGCGCATTATTATTATTATATTGGTTTTTTGTTGTGTTTTTTAGGATTATCATTTCCAAGAAAGGGTAAAATGAAAAACAAACACAAAGTGTGGAATCAAACAACGCGCTTATTTATGATTCACAATATGAAACAGGCCCTAAAATACAAACTCATTTGTCTTGGGCAAGACAAAGAGAAATTATTTAAAAGCTAAACCCTATAAACATCTCTTCGCTTGGGCGAGGCGAGAGTTCAAAATAAAAGCATAGATAAACTACTTAGAACTATGAACATTAGTCCGAACTTCAACAGTTTCAATAGTGGCGAACTCCTTGAAGTCGAGGTACTCGTAGTTTTCCAACGCTTAATCCTTGAGTGGACTTTGGTCGTTGGTCGTTGTGCTTTGAAGACTCTGACGATTGACCTTGCCTTTGCTGTCAAACGATCTTCTTCTCGCTTGATGGATGATCGAAGCATGGGATACAACATATGTACTTTCTATCTAAGATTTGTGTTGAATTCTGGGGATGTACTCTCCAATCTTCTGAGTGAAGAGACTCATTGTCGGCGACACTTTCCAATTCGTATACCGAGTCGTATCCCTGATCTTCAGTAATTACGTTGATGTAGTGATAATTAAGATCTGGTTTATGTCATACCCTAAAATTTGCCCTCCAATTTTCTCAAGACATTCCATACATCCATGCTCAAGGATTCCTCAAGAGTTGATCAGATAAACTCTCTCCTAGACAATCAACCCAAACTAGGGTTTGGCATTTATCAGATCCAGATGGACTTCTAACACCTCCAATGGTTTTCATGCCTCCTCATATGCCTCAAAGATTCTCCATGTCAAGTTTCAAGCCTCACAAGTCAAGTTTCCTCAGACAATTGCTCAGATGGTTGAAAATCAGTTGTATTGATCAAAAAGTCAACTATGGTCAACATACAGTCAAACCTCCTGATTTTTGGTCAACATCCTCATTTTGAAGTTACATTCATCATTTGATCAAGGGTTGATCAGGATTCATCAAGAAAACTCAAGATTTGCTCAAAAGTCAAACTTTCTAAATTAGGGTTTCTAGGTGAAAAGTCAACCAAACTTTGACTGATCATAACTTTTCATACTTTCTCTAAATTTTTCCACCACCTCTTTTTTTGAAGGAAATTCAATTCTCTAAAACTTCATGTCTCACAAGAATGTCCAAAAAATGCTTCATTTGAGAGGTATGGCTCAAAACATTACAGGTCCTTTTCAAAGTCAACAAAATGTCAACTTTTTGTTTTGAGGATATATTGAGCATGGTAACTCCAATTACGATGAAAACAAAGACATTGTTTAGAGGACTCTTAGAGATTTCCAAAAAGTCCAAGAACTCTCAAAAATGTGGAAAAATGAGCAAGATACACTATTCGTAAGTTGGGAATTTTGACACCGCACAAAAGGACATATTGGTCAAAATGCAAAATTTTCCAAATGGGCCTATATTCTCTTGATCCAAACTTGTTCATGACATTATTCTTGACCCATAAATGTTATTATGGTGATTTTCTATTTTATGATTTATCTTTGAATTTTAGAACATTTAATTCAAAAATAAATTATATAAAATATGAAAATAAACTATTTTTTCAAAAGGAATGGATTTATATCTTCCTTGAAGTCCAAGAAAGCCCATGATCCTTACCAAAATCGTGATAGCTTGCATATGGAGAAAAATCAAATTTTAAGGAAATTTGATTTTATTTAAATGGAAAATATTGCACAATCAAGAATCAATCTTTTTTCACTCCTTTTTCTCTTCCAATTGCTTCTATAAATACCTAGCATTGCATTCACGCCAAGGGACGAAACCCTAGCCCAAGAAACAACCCTTACTTGCAAAATTTTCAAGAATTCTTGAAAATCGAATTTTAAAAGCAATACTTCACCCTCAAACATCATTCCATCGTGCTCGTAGGGTAAATTTGAGTAAGAATACATTATTATGGACCAAACCGCCTTAATCGAGCTATATACATGCACACATAATCAATTTTTTCTTGAATTTGCACTTTTATTATCTGCTTGTGTTAATCGATTCTAATGTTTTTTTTGTGTTCATGAGACTCCATAGACTGATCGGGCAATCGCTAGCAAGGTTGAACGCCTAAATCTCACAATGCCATGTTTAGGTTTCGAGTCGTTGAGTTTCGAACCGATAGTTAGAGGAACTTTTAGGAAAATAACACCACCATCGTGTTCGCCATGGTCGATTTAGGGGATAAGGTCCTCCTTTCTTTTTATTGATCGATTTTGCGGTGTTAGGGAAATCGAGTGAGAAGACGACCGAGCTGGGCGCCGCCGACTGCTTGACTCAAAGTAGGGTATGCGTGGCGTGTTTCGTTTCTCGATCGCCCATTCAAAAAGATGGGGTCCACGCATCGACTCAAAGAGAATATAATCCGTGGACACGTATCATTCAGGCCGTTTGCACCTTAAACACCAAGTGTCACATGGCCTAGTGGTTAAGGCGCTCACTGTGTGTAGATACCCCTCAGGGTCACAAGTTCGATCCTCTCCAGGGCCGGTTTTGCTATTTTTTCCTTACAAACTTCACTTTTCCATTATTTTTCTATTTTTCATATTATTTAATATTTTCATTCAATTTTAATTAATTTCATAATTTTATTTCTGCATTTAAAAATCATCAAAAATTATTTTTCTTTTTACACTATTTTCATAAAATCTTTATTTAATTTATAAAATTAAAAAACTTAATTTTGCATGCATATTTATTTTTATTCATAATTTTGCATTTAAATCACTTTTAATTAGTTTTTAATTACTAAATTGCATCAAAAAAATCCCAAAAAATTATTTTAGCATATTTATATTATTTCCATGTAATAATTTCTCATTTAAAATTTGCATTTTTCTAACATTTTTCTCTTATTCGATTTCATCATATTTTCCGATTTCGCTCTTTCACTGTTTTATTCGTATTTTCTTTTATCGCTTTTTTTTCCAATAATGTAATTGCTTATGGGATGTAATAGTTTTAAACTAGGCTTTTACTTTCGACTTTCAATTATGTATCCGCCTAAAGCCATGTAATAGTAGGATTTATCTTTCCGATCTTTACATTCCCGCATTTTAATTTCCGCACCCTATAAATTGCTAGTAATTAGGCGTGTATGGCAAGATAAAATTGAACTTAGTCCATTAATTTTCAAGATAAAATATCCATTCAACACACTTTTCACACATGCACCCCTTAGGTAATTTCTCTCGTCGTTACTTAATTCAAAATGGTCATGTCCTCGAACGAGAGGTATTCTAGCACCTGTTTTCAAAACAAATCATCATAGTCCTTCGACAAAGATCATAGACCCACGATGTCGCCTCCGAATACATGATCTTGACTCATTGTCGCCACGAAAATGATGATAGTCCTTCGAATGTGCTAGGATACTTCCTACAAGTTGCCTTCTATGACCATCCGATGTCCTTCGAATGTCCCGCTTATATCCAACGAATGGGGTTACCTACTAACTAATAGTACGGATAACGCTATTCTAAAGGAAAGTAAAATAACACAAAACGACTATTCGAGTAGGTAATAAGACTTTAGTTGCTTGCTCAATCGAAATACTTTTCACACCCTCACTTTTTCAAAGTTCAAACTCTTTTCAAAACGAAATATTTCCTAACACTTTGTATACATTCCTACATGAATCATTACAAAGTCAAAGTGAAATTCCTTTTCAAAACATTTTTTCAAACACACAGAAAGCACAATTTTTCAAAGTGATCTAAAAGCAACTAAGAGCCTGTAGATAACTACGGATGGAAAGGGTGCTAATACCTTCCTTTTCATAACCTTCTCCCTTACTCGTAATCTAACGAAGGTCTTTTTTCTCACTTTTACCTTCCTTAATTGATAAAATAAAAGTCGGTGGCGACGCTTGCTATCCGCACATTTGCTATACAAAATTACTAAAAGTCATTCACCGACATGTAATCATGACTACGAGAGACACCCTAAAGAGAGAATGCCTTAAGGATTTTAGATCATTTTATGCTTTCGTTTGACTTGCTTGCTTTATCTTTAAGGGTTGCTTGGTATTATATTTGTGGGGATCCTACACCGATCCGGGCCTTTTAGGTAAGTGGCATTAGATCATCGCGACCGCCAGACGATAACTAAACAACAACATGATGGCTACGTTAGCGTGACACTTTGGATATCCCGATACTCTTCATTCCCAAGTTGAGGATAGTATTTGGCTTCGTGGTGTCATCACGCCGCTAACTAAACTTTTAGAACCTTAATTGACCCATCTTGGCCATTAGAAGGTAGTGAGATGGGCCTTGGTGTAGACTAAGGTTGGTTGATACCGATGCTACGCCATTGAGATCGACTTTGGGACATTTTAGGTCGACCACTTGGTAGTCGTATTGAAATAAGCGCCCACGAGAAAGATCAATGATGTCGATTCCTAGAACCCTACATTATTATAGGACAGATGAACCAACTCAAACTTTTGGTGGGTAATCACCTATACCTCATGCAAGCCTTAAACCTAGGCTCATTGTGTGAATTGTTTGTGTGTGCTAAAACATGACATCATGACATCATCCGCATTGCATATCATTTCTAACTATTTCAAGGACCTAGGATTTATCTTTGCTCGCTTTGTAGGGATTATGGCTTCTAGAAAGACTATCCAATCAACTTTATGGGTATACCTTCTCACCGTAGAATTGGTTTTAAATTCCTGACCATGCTCAGTCATCAAAAGACATGGTTATCTACTTGATTTGGTTATCTCCGTTTTGAAGAAGATATGATGCATGTTCTATTCCATTTTGATCCGAAACACCATTGCTTTACATTTGATTATCGCTTGGTTCCTACCTTGAAGAGTTCTCTAAGCTACTTGGAATACCTATTCTTGACCAAATTCCATTCACCGTTTGAAAAGGTTCCTAAGTACGAAGACATTGCATCCGCCACATCTTAAGCGCCGACATTGAAGCAAATTGGGAAACTAGAAGCGGAGTTATGGTTTACCTTCTAAGTTCCTAATTAAGAAAGCTCGAGAATTCTCAAAGTTATGAGTTTCCATGCATTTGAAAACATTGTGGCTTGCTAATTTATGGTTTGGTTCTATTCCCTAACTCGGATCAATTCATAGATGTCAACGCCATCAAGTTGTTCCTTACTGCAATCCAAAGGCCTACTTTACTTGGAGACATTCTACATTCTCTCCACACTGCACTACTAAGAGACAAGGAACTCTCATGTGTTGTATACCGTTACTTTCCAGGTGGTTTATTTCGCACCTTCCTCCATCAGTCTTGAAGAACGAACAAAGGATGAAGTGGTCTCAAAGGTTAATGTCACTCTCTCATTCAGATATCCGTTGGAGTCTTTTCTCTCAAAAGGACTTCACATTCATTGAGCGGGAGAATTTCTAATGTACCACTCCTTGGTATAAGGGGAGGTATTACTTACAACCCTTCTCTAGCTCTACGTTAGTTTGGTTTTGCTCGAAGAGATGGTCCGCATGATATGCTTCTCCAAGACATTGTGTTCGACTACAATCACGATCTCTAGAATTACCGACGAAGGTTTATACACGCTGGGGCATGGTAAAGAAGATCGATACCAAGACTTTGGGGCACCAAACCCCACCCTTGGGAACCTTACCTCAAATGGGTGCGAGCTCGAGCTCAAACCTCATGATGCCATTCGCTACTGCTCTACCAAAGGATTATGGAACCTGTTGCTATAGGTGACGAGCCTATACCGCTCTCCATCCCGACATGCCTAACGATTTTGAAGACTTGAAGAGATCCTGATTCAACTAAGAGAAGAAAGGGATACTTTGAAGCTCTGTTATGCAAGTGAGAAGAAAGTGCTAGAGTTGACCAAGCTACTTCACTAAGAGCGCAACATCAACGCTACCTCGGCACCAAGAGGAAGCCCATGGAGACCTAGAAGTTTATATTGTTTTTCTTTATTGTTTTGGACTATCTTGTACTTAAAAGAAAAAGAATAAAAAGAGAACTAATATTTGTTTGTTCATTGCTTGTTTAACAAATTTAAATCCCTTAGAGTCCTTGAAAACATTGCATTGCATTCGCATAAACATCGCATAGCATAGCATAACATTGCATCTCTGTGTACATTGAGATTGGTTTTCATCCCCTTGCTATTTATTTTAGCAGAATGGCTCTCGAACAGACGTCAAAGATCTCTGTGTTCGAATGCCTGGGCCAAATAGATGTTCACTAGCTTGGTCCAAGGCCAAGAAGATCCAAGAAGCTCATCAACAAGAAGAAGAAGGTGTGGGTCTACTCAACACATGTGCGACGCTACAAAGGTGGTCCTAAAAGGGTCACTGGATTGTCTCTCAAGACAAAGGTCAAGAATGAGGGAGTGTCAAGGAGATGAAGAAGATCAGATGAGCCCGAGAAAGGAGAGAGGAACGCTCGACTATAGCCAATACATGAAGATGACAAGTACAAGCAACTTGAAGACCGCCTCGAATGTCAGGAAAATCAAGATGTCCTGCTGAATTTTGATGATCCGAGTCTTGTTCCCGGTGTTGTGATTCCTCCCAAATTCAAAGTTCCTACCTTTGCCAAGTATGATGGCATTTCTTGTCCGTTGCATTTGAAGTCTTATGTTCAAGATCAACCCCCACATCGATGATGTAAAGTGTGGATGCACTATTTTCAAGAGAGTTTGTCCGAACTCGCTGGAGTGGTATTATCACTAGAGAATGACCGTATCCGCACTTGGAGTGACTTGGCCGATGCTTTCATGCATGTGATGAGTACAATGTCAATTGACACCCACTCGCATGCAACTACAAAGCATGTCTATGGGTCGTGAGAAGTTCAAGGAGTATGCTCAATGGAGAGATTTAGCAGCAGTAGTTCAACCACCCTTGTCCAATAGGGAGTTGGTTGATATGTTCATGGGGACATTGTCAGCCCATTCTTCAATCATCCGATTGAAACTCTTCAATCGGATTCACCGAGTGATATTGACAAGCGAGCATCGTCGATATCAAGAGTGGAAAGATTCATGTAGTCATCATCAAATGTTGTAAGAGATCTTTTGGTGGTAAGAAAGAAACTAATGCTGTATGGTCGAAAAGCCGAGCCAAGAGATCTCGTGGTAAGAAAGAAACTCAACTGGGGGGCGCAGGATCTCCAATCCTACATCAAAGACAACCTCGTTGAGACAACGCGTGTAGTCGAACGCGCCACGAAGACATTACGTAAGATCAACATGCCGTTGTCGCAAGCCTTGCAACACATGTTGAAAGCAGCCGACACCTTGAGGGATCCTCCTCGAATGTCAACACTTCCTCTCCGAGATACAATCCTAATGCTAAGTGTGCTTACCATTCCAATAGTCCCGGACATAGTAATCGATGATTGTTGGGCTCAAGAACAAGATTCAAGATATGATCAAGCTAAGTGATTGAGTTTGATCCTCCTGCGAGACTGAATGTGATCAACGCGCTATGCCTAACCATGACAAAGGTTCCAATGTTGTTGGTGACGATAATTATGTTTTCAACATAGATGACTTGACCATTCCTCCGATGACTATCAAGAAGGATTTGCTGCAAGCCGTGTCAATCCAGATGCCCGTGAGAATTGTCAGGTGCCCATCCGCACTGATGGTTGTGCTTGGTTGAGAAGACGGTTCGAGGCATGATGGACAACCGTGAGATACTATTTCGAAACCACCGTGCGTAAGGTGAAGAGATGTCTGTTGAAGATTGACAACGAATGAAACAAAGACTGCCTCGTGGACACCTGGGGCAGCCAAGTGGAAAGTATGATTACATGGTGAAGTACTCATCTCAAGAGCTACAAGATTCCTATTGAAGATGTTAAAGGACCGGATGGTGACAACTTCCCGTAAGACTACGCTGATGTTAACACAATAAGGATTTCACGATCCTCGGTGCTCAGAGTGGCACCCTCATTATCACTTCTCAAAGACCGTTCCATATTCCTCCGACAAGGCTATTCCTTGGAATTATGGAGTCGATGTTTACTATCATGGCGAAGCAAGATCCTCTGACCGTTGAAGACCTTACAATGAAGCCTTCCCGACATTGACAACATCACGGATCAAGCAAGGTAACCGTAACTAGAAGGGTGTTCTCTCCGTAAATCTCCTCTAAAGGACACACTGCGACCAAATTTCGCATTCCATCTACTCAACCAATATCCCCAAAGTTGGGAAAGAACTGTGACTCATCCTGCCAACCGTATACCAAAGGAAGTTATCAAGACACCTTTTAAATAGGAAATGGAGGAAATTCAAGATTATCAAGAGAAGTGACTACAATGTTGTGGAACAATTGGACAGACCGTCAAGATTTATGCTTGCTCGCTTCTTGTGCTCCGAGGCCCATGCTAATGCCTTGGTGAAGTTTCAAGAATGCTCATGTGCCGCAAGACACTACCATCGATCAATTTGTCTCAGATTACATTCGGTTGCCAACAACGGCCTAGGCTTCTCTCGATGTCGATTTGACTCTCGCCGGAAGAAAATATAACAAAGCCTTGCACATCTCGCTGGAATGCAAGGGCACTACATTATCTCATGTTTTGTGGATATCGGTTCGCTCAACATCCTACCGAAGATCGATTTTGATCGCTTTGATGTCGGGGTTGGTTCTGAGACCCGTGAAATCATCGTGCGAGGTTTTGATGGCTCTAAGCAAACAAAGGTTTGAGAACTCACTCACTCATAAAGTCGGTTCCCGCACTTCTGACTCTACTTTTGTCATGGACATCCGTCCATTTTACTCAGGCTCTGTTCTGGGACGCCTTGGATACATGGGGCGGTCACATCTCACCTACATCGGTCAAGCATCCTATGAGGGAAGGTTACTGGCATGTGGTGAAGAAGAATACATAATCACCATCTATAGTCGTTCGATACCTCGAGATAAGGTGAATTCTTGAGACCCCCGCTTTTTCAACAACCCCCGTAGTCATGCCCATCGACTCTCCCTCACCCCGAGGTTACGCAGTCCGCCTAGAATGGCCTCCCGAAAGATGCTCTGTCGCAGCTGAAGAAGGTGGTAGTACTATTTGGGACAGCTCCTCGATCTTCCTTTCAAGTTCGACAAGACCGGGTTTAGGCTTCACCATCGAGACGTAGATGATACGCGAACGTGCGGCCAACTTCCTTCCGTGACGCCCGTAGTGGAATCCATGCTATAGAAGACGACTTCATGCGACTTCAACATCAAGAATGGATCTTTCCAACTCGACAACGGACTCAAAGAATTGGAAGATCAAGACGCTATACCAATCTCCTTTAGTCGAGTAATTATTCTTGTTTTGTTTTGCTTTTCGTATTTTCTATGTTTTGAACGATAAACTCTAAAGCCTAGTGCCTTGCCCGGCATCATGGCTGCTTCATGAGGGTTATTATTTGTCGCTTATGATTTTCATTCAATAAATTGCTTGACTTTGCATTCAATCGTGTTTTCTTTTTACTTTATCACCCCTTCAAAAGGCTATGTGTTCTTACACACACCCACGTGATACACCGCAGTAATCACCAATCTCGCATAACAACTATGTTAGTGCTAAATATGACTTCCATAATCCGATCCACCGTCAAGATGAAAGTGAGGAAGATTGTGAAGTGCCGTGGAGAACTTGTCGATCAAGAAGAAGATCGAAGTTATAAACACAACCAAGAGCAAGTTGAGGTTGTAAATTGGGTACTAGCGAAGATGTAAAAGAGATCAAGATAGGAGCGGTCCGAGAGCAAAGTTAAAGAAAGATTGGTTCAGATGCTACGAGACTACATTGAGGTTTTTGCTTGGTCATACGAAGACATTGGTTTAGACATCGATATTGTGGTTCATCGACACCGATACAAAAGAAGGTTTTCCAAAGGAAATGTAAGGTCCACGAGCGCCCCGAGATGTCCGAGAAAATCAAAGCGGGTTATGGAGCGCTCAACGCCGCTTAGCTACTTCTTATCCATAAAGGGGTTGCAATGTGGTACCCGTACTAAGAAGGATGGTAAGGTACGAATGTGACTATAGATCTCGAATAAAGCGAGTCCGAAAGACGATTTTCCACTTCCTCATATTGATGTTCGTTGACAACACCGCAAAGATAAAGTTTTCTCCTTCATGGATGGTTTCTGCCACAATTAGATCAAAATGGTCTCAAGACATGGAGAAGACTACTTTTGTTAACATGGGGGTACTTTCTGTTACAAGGTTATGCCGCTTTGGACTAAAGAACGCAGTGCCACTTATCGTGCATGGTGACATTGTTTCATGACATGATTCATCACGAGATAGAGGTCTACGCCACGACATACGATAGCTCGATCACGTGCATGTAAGAAGAGCATCTTGATCATTTTGCGGCTATTTGATGATTGAAGAAGCACAGATCGAGACTTAATCCAACAAGTGCACCTTTGGAGTCGATCCTAAGAAGCTCCTAGGGTTTGTTGTCAGCTGGTAAAGGTATTGAAGTTGATCCCACCAAGGTTAAAGCCATATAGAGATGCCACCCCCGCATCGAGAAGGAAGTCGAGGTTCTTGGGCCGATTGAATTACATTGCTTCATCATACATCTAATCGCTACTGTGAGCCAATCTTCAAGTTATCAAGAAAGATCAAGTAGTAGAATGGAACCAAGATTGCCGATCGCTTTTGACAAAATCAAGGAGTACTTATGTAATCCTCCTATCCCGATGCCGCCGTCAAGGAAGACCTCTTATCATGTACTTGACAAAGAGAGAACTCAACGGGTGTGTTGGGGCAACATGACGAGTCTGGTCGAAAAGAGCATGCAATATACTACCTTAGCAAAAAGTTTACCGATCGTGAAACAAGATACTCACACTTTTGAGAAAACTTTGCAACGCTATTCAATGTCACGACTAAGACAAGATATGTTGACTCAATTACCTTGTTGATTTCAAGATGGATCGACATTTAAAGCGAATCAAAGGAAGTGTAGTAGCCGATCATTGGCTCATCAAGCCGCAGATGACTATCGCCTACGCAGCTCAATTTCCATGAAGATGTTTTGTTGTTACTGATTATGAAGAACTAGGCCTGCACGAAGGACCCGAACAAGGATCCCGATGGACCATGGTCTTTGATGGAGCCTCAAACGCACTTGGCAATGGCATTGGCGCCATCATCACATCCCAACAAAGTGACATACGCCTTTCACCGCCAGATTATGTTTCAACTTGCACCAACAATATGGCCGAATACGGCACATGGGTATTAAAGTCGCTATTGACTTAAGAATCAAGTTCTTACAAGTGTATGGAGACTCATTTAGTGATCACCGATTATATGAGTGGATACGGCATCCGAATCTCATTCCGTATCGAGAGCATGTTCTCGAGTTTGATCCCCTATTTCAAGAGATTACTTTGACACATTCCACGAGAAGAGAATCAGTTATGCATACATTGGCTACTATGTCATCTATGTTCAAGGTCGATGGGACAACGAGGCTCCCGTGATCATCATTGAGAAGTTTGACGAACCAAATATTGTTATGAGCTTGATACGTAAGAAAACCTGGTACTACGACGTGAAGAGGTATCTTGAGACTCAGAATATTCCCGCAGGGCATCTGTCAATGATAAGAAGTTCATGAGAAGTTCGTGATCCAAATTCTCAAGAACAAGATCTTATACAAGCGCAATCACGACTTGTGCTTACTTCACTGTAGACCGGAAAAATGGAATGTATCTAAGAGTTACACGGTTAAGATTCGTACCCACTCCAAAGGGACATACGATGGCTAAGAAGATTCCGAGAACAAGTTACTATTGGTCCACCATGGAAGTCGATTGTCACCGCTATGCTCGATCTTGTCACAAATGCCGATTTACGCAGACAAAGTACACGTACCTCCGCACTCGAATGTTCTAACAGCTCCCGGCCTTTGCAATGTGGGCATTGACATGATTGGAGAAATCAAGCCCACATCTTCCAATGGACATCGCTTCATCCTTGTGGCAATTGACTATTTCACCAAGTGGGTAGAGGCACCTCGCTCGTGATCTTACCAAGAATGTCGTGGCTCGATTCATCAAACATAATCTTATCTGGCGATACGGCACTCCGAAAGGATTATCACAGATAACGGCTCTAATCTCAACAACAAGATGATCACCGAACTCGCACGCAGCCAAGATCAAGCATCACAACTCTTCTCCTTATCGCCTAAGATGAATGCGCAGGAAGCCGCCAACAAGAACATTAAGAAGATTATACTGTAAGATGACAAGGACTTACAAGGATTGGCATGAGATGTTACCATTTGCTCTTCATGGTTATCGCACTACAGACGGACATCACAGGGGCAACCCCTTCTCTCTTTGTACGTATGGAAGTCGCCCTACCCATCGAGGTTTAGATACCTCAACCGTAGTCCTCCAGACGCAGAGTTAGTGAAGATGATTGATCCACATCGCCGACCTGACGAGATTATTTGATCGATGAAACGACTGGCCCATCCGCCATGGACATCTATCGTGGCGAATGATCGAGCATTTAACAAGAAGGTCAAGCACCGAGTTCTACCAAGTTTGATCTAGTAGTCAAGCGATCATTCTTCCACAAGGTGATCCTGTGGGCAAATGGACTCCCACCCATGAGGGACCATTTGTAGTCAAGACAAGATTTTCCCGCCATGGAGATACTTAGCACCATGGATGGTGAAGACTTCCCACACCGTGAACGCAGACATAGTCAAAAATACTACGATAAAGAGACCCGCTAGGTCGACCGACCTAGGGCAAAGTATCCCGCGGCGAACCAAAGTTCGGCAAAAGTTAAGGATATATAAAACATGTACACCGGCAAGTCGAAAACCCGAAAAGGCGGCTTGGGCAAAAAAGGTATCCCAGAGACTGAAACCCGAAAGGGCGGTCTAGGCAAAAGTTAGATTTGCGCACGACTATGTCTCTTCCAGATCACCTACTTCTGACTACTATCGATTCAAGTTCAAATGGCTAAGATCAATCCACTCACTTTCTAACGAAGGAGATGAGATAGTTGAAATATATGAGTACTAGCATAGTTGGAACTTAACGAGATTGTTTCCGTGACAGCTTTTACCTTTCTTGTACAAACTATTTGGCCATACGCCACCTTTCAAATAAATGCAAGTTTCTCTTTACAATTTCACTATTGTTACTTTATAAAGTCCAACGCTTGTTTGAATGATTATATGCATCCGACATGAAATTATTCACAAACATGAAAAGTAACATACAAAAGTAATTACTACAGTCTAGGAATTGAGATGACTACAAAGTCACCAAAAACATCCCACAGAACACAATCTCCATGAGGTGTCACTCACCGCAAACCTTCCCAATGGAGTATGTGTCACCACTAGCATTCCACTCAATAGAATCATGTTACACCGCCTAGCAAGAACACTTCATCCCCAACAGAGATATTCATCCCAAGAATATCTCTCAACACCCCCCTTTCTCCAAAGAAAAGTATCCGACTTGAAATTGGTCGATAGTATCTGAGGAAACCTACACTTTTATTCCTCAAACCAGAGATTACAACGGGCCAGATCCTTCTAACCCGTCTCCCAAGACTATCAAATGCTCGACAAGATTTACACTTAAATCCCCCAAGAGAGCCTCCTTCACTCTCCCAAACAGGATCTACACAAGATCCCCAATGATCATTCCTGACTCTCCTCACCTCAATATCAAGGCCTAAGACTTGGTCGATAGTGCATCGGAGGAATCAAGTCACCATCCTTTCTTCCCCAAGTGTGGTCTCCACCACATCCCAAATGAAGTCGAAGTCCTCACGTAACATCCGTGATCTCTTCAAGATGGATATGTTTTGAAATACCACAACATCCATCATTCATACATTATTCATAAATGTCATAATTTGTGCATATGTCATTCATAATATCGTCATGCATCATACTTGCATAAGACTAACAATATTCTATCAAAGTTTCTTGTTTTCTCCAAAGGTGTGAAAGTCACTTCTCGATAAAAGTGTCCAGATTAATACCCGAATCCGCACGGAAAATTTAACGACTAACCCGTTGTTCTCCAAATGGATCCAGGATTAATAATTCGGGTTAGACGGAAACCTTATCCGAACGATCACAAGTTATCCTCCGATAATGTGCTGGATCAACAATTGATGGTGGAAATATCCACATTTTGCCAATTATTATCCCCTCGTAGCAGTCAAGACATGAAGAACTATTCTCGATTCTCTCTTATTATCAACAAAGAATCATGTAGAGTCTCAAGCGACGATTTGCTTGTTTTGGATGGCATCTAAGCCCATCTCCGACTACTTGTCAACATTTCTACTTTCGTATCGCTGATATTTGGTTAAAACCAATACAAACCAATAACTTCATTCAAAGATGAGCACGTTCAACGTGACACTCTCCTCCGGATGGCATCTTAAGCCCATCTCCTCCACTTTTCGTAAACATCTATAGAGCCCATGACGGCTCGCCTCCCTCAAAGATTGGCCTTTCAGATGGCATCTTAAGCCCATCTCCATAGCTCTCCTATCTACACAACAATTCGAGTCTACGTGACGACTCATTCCCCAATCAAGTCTCCAACTTCTCCAAATGGCATCTAAGCCCATTCCTCGCATTGTCCTATCACCAAAGTGCAAATTTTCAGTGAGCCTAGTGTTCAATCATCTTCTACCTGTGTCACGAAAGGCAAAGATGCCAATCTAACCCTTCCAAGACAAGAAGATTGAACAGGGCAGTCATACCCCAAAATTTGCCCTCCTATTTCTCAAGACATTCCATACATCCATGCTCAAGGATTCCTCAAGAGTTGATCGACAAACCCTCTAGACAATCAACCCAAACTAGGGTTTGGCATTTCTCAGATCCAGATGGACTTAACATCTCCAATGGTTTTCATGCCTCCTCATGCTTCAAAGATTCTCCATGTCAAGTTTCAAGCCTCAAGTCAAGTTTCCTCGCATAATTGCTCGATGGTTGAAAATCACCATTGATCAAAAAGTCAATCGTGGTCAACATACGTCAAACCTCATGATTTTTGGTCAACATCCTCATTTTGAAGTTACATTCATCATTTGATCAAGGGTTGATCATGATTCATCAAGAAAACTCAAGATTTGCTCAAAAGTCAAACTTTCTAAATTAGGTTTCTAGGTGAAAAGTCAACCAAACTTTGACCGATCATAACTTCTCATACTTTCGTAAATTTTTCCACCACCTCTTGTTTTGAAGGAAATTCAATTCTCTACAACTTCATGTCTCACAAGAATGTCCAAAAATGCTTCATTTGAGAGGTATGGATCAAAACATTATGTGTCCTTTTTCAAAGTCAACAAAAAGTCAACTTTTGTTTTGAGGATATTGAGCATGGTAACTCCAATTGAGATGAAACCAAAGAGGTTGTTTAGAGGACTCTTAGAGCTTCCAAAAGTCCAAGAACTCTCAAAATGTGGAAAATTGAGCAAGATACACTATTCGAAGTTGGGAATTTTGACAATTGCACAAAAGGAGATATTGGTCAAAATGCAAAATTTTCCAAACGGGCCTATATTCTTTGATCCAAACTTGTTCATGACATTATTCTTGACCCATAAATGCTAATATGGTGATTTTCTATTTTTATTGATTTATCTTTGAATTTTAGAACATTTAATTCAAAAATAAATTATATAAAATATGAAAATAAATTATTTTTCAAAAGGAATATTTATATCTTCCTTGAAGTCCAAGAAAGCCCATGATCCTACCAAATCGTGATAGCTTTATATGGAAAGAAAATCAAATTTTTCAAAATTTGATTTTAATTGAAAAATATTGCACAATCAAGAATCAATCTTTTTTCACTCCTTTTCTCTTCCAATTGCTTCTATAAATACCTAGCATTGCATACAAGAAAGGACGAAACCCTAGCCCAAGAACAACCCTTACTTGCAAAAATTTTCAAGAATTCTTGAAAATCGAATTTTGTGCTACCACTTCAACTCTCAAACATCATTCCATCGTGCTCGAGGGTAAATTGAGTAAGAATACATTATTATTGCATGGATCAAACCGCCTTAATCAGCCATACATGCACACATAATCAATTTTTTTGAATTTGCACTTATTATCCGCTTGTGTTAATCGATTCTGTTTTTTTTGTGTCTAGACTCATAGACTGATCTGCAACGCTAGTGTGTGAACGCTTCTAAATCTCACAATGCCATGTTTAGGGTTTCTTGAGCTGTTGAGTTTCGAACCGAAGTTAGAGGAACTTTTAGGAAAATAACACCACCATCGTGTTCGCCATGGCCGATTTAGGGATAAGGTCCTTTTTATTGATCGATTTTGCAAAATTAGGGAAACCCAGCAATGGAAGACTGGCCCTGAGCTAGGGTCTGCCGCCGACTGCTTGACCTCAGCGAGGCGGGCGGTTTCGCTGCTCTCCCGATTCGGCCCATTCAAAAATGATGGGGTCCACGCACGACCTGTTCAATGGCCCAGTGGTTACACCAAATGTGTAGATACCCCTGTGGTCACAAGTCTTTGATCCTCCTGACCATGGTTATTTTTTCTCATAAAACTTCACTTTTCCATTATTTTTCATTTTCTATATTATTTAATATTTTCATCAATTTTAATTAATTTCATAATTTTATCATGCATTTAAAAATCATCAAAAATTATTTTTCTTTTTACACTATTTTCATAAAATCTTTATTTAATTTATAAAATTAAAAACTTAATTTGCATGCATATTTATTTATTCATAATTTTGCATTTAAATCACTTTTAATTAGTTTTTAATTATTAAATTGCATCAAAAAATCCAAAAATTATTTTAGCATATTTATATTATTTCCAGCATGTAATCTCATTTAAAATTTTCATTTTTCACATTTTCTTCTTATTCGATTTCATCATTTTACTGCTCTTCACGTGTTATTCATTCAAAGCGATTTTCTTTATCGCTTTTTCCAATAATGTAATTGCTTATGGATGTAATAGTTTAAATTAGGCTTTTATTTTCCGTGACTTTTAATTATGTATCTTCCAAAGTCATGTAATAGCGTAGGATTTATCTTTCCGATCTTTACATTCCCGCATTTTAATTTCCGCACCCTATAAATTGCTAGTAATTAGGCGTATGGAAGATAAAATTGAACATAGTCCATTAATTTTCAAGATAAAATATCCGATCAAACACACTCTTTTCACACACGCACCCTTAGGGTAATTCTCTCGCTGCCTTACGAATTCAAATGGTCATGTCCCTCAAACGTAGAGGTATTCTAGCACCGCTGTCTTCAAAACAAATCATCATAGTCCCTTCGACAAAGATCATAGACCCAATGATGTCGCCCGAATACATGATCTTGACCTCGATTGTCGCCAAAAAATGATGATAGTCCCTTCGAATGTGCTAGGATACTTCCTACAAGTTGCCTTCTATGACCATCCGATGTCCCTTCGAATGTCCCGCTACATCCAACGAATGGGGTTACCTACTAATGGTATGGATACGCTATTCTAAAGGAAAGTAAATAACACGAAAACCACTATTCCCGAGTAGGTAATAAGACTTTTAGTTGCTTGCTCAATCAAATACTTTTCACACCTCACACTTTTTCAAAGTTCAAACTCTTTTCAAAACGAAACATTTCCGAACACTTTGTATACATTCCTACATGAATCATTACAAAGTCAAAGTGAAATCTTTTTCAAACATTTTCAAACACGTAAAGCACAATTTTCAAAGTGATCTAAAAGCAACTAAGAGCCCGTGAGATAACTAACGGATGGAAAGGGTGCTAATACCTTCCTTTTCATAACTTTCTCCCTTACTCGTAATCTAAAGGTCTTTTTCTCGTACTTTTACCTTCCCTTAATGGATAAAATAAAAGTCGGTGGCAGATCTTCATTCGGAATCCTCAATTGGCTGATGAGATCGTGAAGATGATATAACTCTTCCGGGTTGACTTGGATACTCAAAGAATCATCCCATCCAAAGCAATGGATGTCTTTAATTCGTGATTATTGAGCTTTCAAGCAAGAGATATTTCACTACAAACCAACTGCCATTCCATTCTCCCAAGGTATCCCAAACTTTTAAGGGACAGGTGGATTTTCATTCTTTAGGACAATGCTTTGAATCTGATCAATGGAAGATAGAATAACAGGTACGCTTTTTTCCCTGATACTTATATTCGTAGTCGGTGAGATAAGTGCTCCACCTTCTTCGCATCCGTAGAGATCATCTTCATTACCTTCTGGTAAGAATGTTAATTTCTTGAAGAATGTGGTTTAAGAAACCCCAATGTGGAATACTTTTGATTGGACGGCGTTTATCCTTTGCTTGTCTTTAGAAATACTGGAGCAACCGAAGTCCGTTTTTGTCTCGTTGTTGATGTGTAATATTTTGTCCAACCTGCAACATTACCATCTTTCACTATCTCGCTGCTTTTTCAAAGAGTGAGATAGATGACCGCTTTTTGCTTGTAGATTCATCTTCTAAAGGATGTCCCGGAACCATGTTCCTTCAACGCCGTTATCGTGATGAAAGAAAACTGATAAATGGCTTATCAAGAACGCTACTTCCACCGATGATGGTTACGAGCTTCCCACGATCGTGAACTTCGCTTTTGATGGAGAGTGATGTCACAGCCCCGCTCGGGATCCATGGTCTTCCTAGAAAGCAACCGTAGCGTACCGGGCACATCCATGACCGAAGGGATTGGAAGGCGCGGACCAATTGTCATCGGAGATCGATTTCCCATAATGTATTTCCTTGACCCATCAAAGGCTCTTACTATTATGTCATTGAATTTCATCATGCTCTTTTGTAAGTTAAACGAGCGAGAGTCGCTATATTACGCTTAAGGATGAACCAAGATCTACTAATACATTGGACAAAGAATCATTGGCAATCATCGAGATATGCAGCCAAATTATGATCTTTCCCTTCCTTCGAGTTCTTCATCACCAGCTTAAACTGTTGCAAGCTGCTTATGTTGCCACAATTCCTCCAAATTGTCTCCAGTCACATCGTGATCTACATAAGCTTGATCTAGCACCTTCATTAAAGCTTCTGAGCTTCGGAATTCGTAAGTAGAGATAGTATCGGAATCTGAGGAGTCTCGCATCGCTTGATCCACAACTCAGACTCGCTCTAGATTAGTTTCAAAACTCATCGAATTGAGTTGACGCCGGTTCTATCAAAGTAACCAACATTTGTGTTCGATTATCAATGAACTCGTGGGATTCTCGTGGCATTTACCGGATTTTGCCTAACAATGTGAAACAACAGTTGCTTTGGGGCTAACTCTGGTCATGAGACTGTTTCTCCTTCCCATCTTCTATCATAGTCGCATTGTATTGATAGAATCGCTTTGTTAGAACCGTATGGAACAGACCGGTAGGAAAATCACCAAAGGAGACCCCGAACGTTTGAACTGCTATATTCAATTCCACATGCTTGGGCATATTGAAACAAGGAATAACACGCTTACTCCGGAATTTCCTAGTTGATATCCAGACTAAAAGCTCATGCGAAAATGCCCTATTGTATTCACGCCATAGTCATTTCGCTTCTCAAGATCCGTATGTCACCAATGTCTAGTAATCGTTGAATGTCCGCTTATGGTTGGACACCTCAAGATTCTTGAAGCATTCTCAAGCCGAGTAATCGTGTTTAGCTAAAGCACCCATTGTAATCGTATGATCATCATGGAGTTTTACCAAGCTTTCTTATCGATTCACGCCCTGTGACAAGATACGATCCGTATTTTAGTATTAAATTCAAGTTATGTCCACTACGATCGAAGTGGATTTGCTAGCATCGCTGGATTTGTATTCTGAAGGAAAGAAGGTTAGACCTTACTAACCTTTGTACTTCGCCTTTTAGCACTATGCAATGCTCAAGATCATGACCCGTGCCCCTTGATGAAAAGGGCAAGATACATCTATTTTGTACCACCATGGTAATTTGTCCGGTAATTTGAGGTGGTGACCTTGTTTGCACAAGATTCTTTCTATTAATGCAGATATAGTTTTGTGTATGTCATCGAATTGTCGAATCATGTAGACCTTGGGCGTGACGGTTCGATTGTTGAATCGCCGAGCTCGTTGTCGAGGTCATTGAGTTTGTTGGAAATGTGGAGCAATTCAGATTTGACTTGTATTAACAAATGGTGCTATAAGGGTCACTATGTACATTTTTCGTGGTTTCTGGATACCATTCCATGTCATGTTCCTTTTCTTTGGAAAACCGGTTCCAACCCTCTTAGTTCCACTAGAAGATCCTATTTCTATGACTAGCGCCCTGCTCGAACTCCTTCCTCTAGCCACATTCCCATGCTTACCATCTCTGTGAAATCTCCGAGTCAATGGCGATCATTCGCTCAGTAAATGGGCCAAGAGTGTTTAAGAAAACCTTGGTCATTTCTTCTCCTCTAACGGGTTGACTTGGCGCATTTCCATCGTTGGGCGCTTTGAATGTCTCTTTTTTCCTTCGGGACATGGAGCTAAGTTGATCCCGATCCGAGCCATGTCCAAGTTGAATTTGTATCGGGACAAAGGCTTTCACCTAGGTCATTAAATGTTTTGATATTCGCACTGCCTAGTCCCATGTACCACTTCGGCAAAGACCGTGAGAATATCTTGGAAATAGTGAATTAGCAATTGGTGATTGTCGCTGTATCGTAGACATCTTCCTAGCGCATCGTAAGATGACTGCGGGATGTGAATTTCTTCCATTTTCAAAGTCGTGACTTTGAATTTTGCAGTATCCACGCGAGGAACTAAGCATAGATCACGATGCTTCTTCCCAAACAATTCCTTTCCTCGAATTGTTTTGATCTCAATCGCATTTTGAGGAGCTGCTTCCGGAGATTCATCCGCCACGAGGATTCTGTTATCACCGACTATGGTGAACTTTCCGGCAGTGTGAACTACGTGTCGAGTTCATGCGATTGGTTGACAAACCGTCATAGTGACTTATGGAAAAGTTACTCGCATGTTGTGGAGGTGTTGAGTTTTGCAAAGTAGGCATTTCAAGCGTGGTTGTTTGTACTGAAGTCGGTTGACTTAAATCCAATGCCAAAATTAAAAGGCGCCCCATGGATAACCTTCTCCGCATATCAAGAGTGAACTTCATCGCTGCAATAGCTGAAACCGGAGTAGTAGTGGTCTTTGAAATCGCCACTTGATTTTGACCGCTCAATGTTGCTTGTCGACTGCGGTTGCCAACGAACTTACCAAAAAGTGAGTCTCTCCACCTCTTTTGTAGTGTTGTTACTGCACTACTAAGCTCAACATTTTCTTGCTCAAAACCTTCCATTACTTTCTTCTTGAACGTATTGTATGTACGAAGTCACCGTGGACGTGGTCGAGAAACTCTAAGACGCGACAGCTTGGCGATCTTTCCCTTTCTGGAAAAAATTTCGAAATATCAGACTCTAAACAACAAACTCAATATGCAAAGTATGATGCATGATTATGAATGTAAAGAAAGATTTCCAAAGAATTTACGCTAAAAGAGAAATTTCTGCAAATATTTGGATGGAAAACACTTATTTTATTGATTATTGAAAGAATATTACAACAATTTTGTTTTTGAGCATTGCTCACACAATGATAAAATAAATGATAAAATTACAAACTAAACTAATTAAACGTCCTCGCTTGATGAAGATCCAAAGGCTTGATGTAGCCTTTTAACTTCAAGATTTCCTTCCCATAGTGGGCTTTCAGTCAATTTTCTCGACTTTTAGCTTGCTAATGACTTTCTTCCATTCGCTTCAGAGGATCATTGGTTGTCAATTCCTCAAGCTTCCTTTTCTTTCTTTGATATATCTTTTCATCGCGCTATCTTTCCTGACGAATCTTCTCATCTTTTCCATGAGCCATTCATCTTGGAAGTAAAGGCCTTTTCGTGATCTTTGACCGCTTCTTAAGCTTCTCATTTTCGAGACTCGCCTTAAGGAACTTGTCTTCGTGATCCTCTTCTCGAGCCTCATCTTGGCCAAAGCTTCTGGTATTCTCCATAGTCTCGACGGAAAATTGTCGATTTGAAGTCACGAGACACATAGGTTCTTCATAAGCATAAGGCATTCGAATTCCTTTGCTTTTTCTTCACCCAAGAAGTGTAGATTTGGCTACACAATTCCTTGCATTACTTTTTCCTTCCTTCGATGTGATGCCAAGCTCGATCATTCTGGCTTTAAACCTTGGAATCCTCCTTCATGATAAGTAGTTCTCCATTGTAAAACCAAGAGGTTTACTAGAGTTTGCATACCGTAGTTAACGCCTCGCTTTAAATGGGTTGTAATTGATTCCTCCTCGTACTAATGAGAGGTATGTTGGCAAATTCTCCACAACTCTCAATGATTTCCATCTCATTGTTCGCCAAGGTATACCAATGGATATCGTCGTTGTAAGAGACATGAGTCTTCTTGACCAATGCCAATCATATTTGCTTTACGGAAGATAGGAGATTTAGTGCGTGAGACAATCCATTTGAAGAACAGAGGTACACAACACACGATAGTTCCATCTCCTTGACGATTCCTATGATGAATGGAGAAATACGGTCGCCAAGCAAAGTGGGAACGGATTTCCAATCGTAAAGATCCTTATGGCGCTGATATCAACGAAACTTGGGATGTTGAAACAACACCAATCCATAGATGAGTAAAGCTAAAATAGCTTCAAAGGCTACCATACTACCGACTTCAAAGAATTTAAGAGCCTTCTCCCTTAGGAACTTTGAAGTTAGTCCTAAGAGTTTTCCTTTGGTAGTTAGGTTTTGTCTATCTCGCATTTCTTTAAATGTCATAGTTGCAATGATTGGTGACTTAGAATGGCTTCCAAACCATTGAAAGGCACTTTGTCTCATCGAGATTCCTAGTATGTGTGCATACTCTTCCAAAGTAGGCATCAACCGATAGTCCTAAGTGAAACAACGATAGACCAGATCGTAAAATCCAACGAAAGTTTTGAGAAGTCCTTCATCAACGTTAGTGTTCGTGAATAGTTAAAAGAGTTCCACAAATGTCAAACCGAGGGATCTTCTACCAAGGATGCTAATTTTTCAACTTTCCTACCTCAGAATTCTAAACTCAGATTCTTGGTGAATCTTCCTTTGATCCATCTAACCTAAAATATTTACAAAGAAAATTCTAAATTCTTTGGAAATGAGAAGAGAAATGTTTTTGAATAAATGCATGAATGCTACCGTAATACTGAACTCGACTTTTAGTGTTTTTAGTATCGCAATGTGCGGATAGCAAGAGTCGCCACCGACTTTTTATTTTATCCAATTAAGGGAAGGTAAGTACGGTAAAAAGACCGTTAGATCGTAAGGGAGAAGGTTATGAAAAGGGAAGGTATTAGCACCTTTCCATCCGTAGTTATCTACGGCTCTAGTTGCTTTTTAGATCACTTTGAAAAATTGTGCTTCGGTGTTTGAAAAAATTGAAAAGGTATTTCACTTTGACTTTGTAATGATTCATGTAGGAATGTATACAAAGTGTTCGAAATGTTTCGTTTTTGAAAAGAGTTTGAACTTTGAAAAAGTGTGAGGTGTGAAAAGTATTTCTGAAAAGCAACTAAAAGTCTTATTACCTACCGTAATGGTCGCTCGTGTTATTTTATTTTCCTTTAGAATAGCTTATCCATACTATTAGTTAGTAGGTAACCCCATCTGCTGGATGCCGGACATTCAAGGGACATCTGATGGTCATAGAAGGCAACTTGTAGGAAGTATCCTAGCACATTCAAGGACTATCATCATTTTCGTAGGGCGACAATCGAGGGTCAAGATCATGTATTCGGAGGCTTACATCGCGGGTCTAATGATCTTTGTATCAAGGGACTATGATGATTTGTTTTGAAGGCAACGGTGCTAGAATACCTCTACGCTCGAGGACATGACCATTTTGAATTGTGAAGGCATTTAGAGAGAATTACCCTAAGGGGCATGTGTGAAAGAGTGTGTTGAATTGTATATTTTATCTTGAAAATTATGAGTGCTATGTTCAATTTTATCTTGCCATACACGCATAGTTACTAGCATTATAGGGTGCTAAAATTAAATCATGAAAGTAAAAGTGAAGGTAAATGTCCCACGCTAATATATTTCAAGATAATTGAAAATGGAAAATAAAGCCCTAGTTAAACCTATTACATCATGAGCAATTACATTATTGGAAAAGAAACGATAAAGAAAATCGCTCAATCTAATAACCTGAAAGAATGTGAATCTAAAATACGAGATGAATCGAATAAGGAAAAATGTTAGAAAATGCAAATTTTATATCAGAAAATTATTGCATGCTGAAATAATATTAATATGCTAAAATAATTTTTGGGATTTTTTGATGCAATTTAATAATTAAAACTAATTAAAAGTAATTTAAATGCAAATTATGAATAAAAATAAATATGCATGAAAAATTAAGTTTTTAATTTTATAAATTAAATAAAGATTTTATGAAAATAATGTAAAGGAAAATAATTTTTGATGATTTTTAATGCGTAAATAAATTATGAAAAGAAATTAAATGATGCAAAATATTAAATAAATATGAAAATATGAAAATAAGAAAATAAGGAAAGTTTGTAAAAGAAAACAAAACTGTGCCAGTGAGGATCGAACTGACATGGGAGAGTATCCACCAATAACGCCTTAACCACTAAACGTGACATCCGTGTTTAGAAAGTCAAATAAATCTGAATATGAACGATGACGTCAGTGGTTGAGTTTGAAACACCAAGTGGGACCCCATGTTGACTCGTATGTGAATTAATCAAACGCACTGGCAACGCTTTCCTCTCACGCCTCGCTCGGCCGAGCTAGGGCTCGGCCATCTTCTCCGGATGCCCGATCCAAAACTGCAAAAATACACAAAATCAAGGTCGATTAAGGCTACCCCCTAAATCGGGGTCTCCGATTCCAATGGCGGCCCCCGCCTCTAAAAAGCTTGTAAACCCGGTTTCAAACACAGCCTAAAACCCTAAGTATGGCAACTAAGGTTTCGACGCTCAAATCCATAGCGATTGCCCGTGACGTTCTGGCATCTCATAAGCACATTAGAAGCATTAAAATCAATTGAAACACACGGATATTAAAATGCAAAATCCGAAGTTTTGAATATGTATGTATGTATATGCATCGATCCAGTCGCTTTGATCAATGGTAAGAGGTATACTTACTCAAACTTACCTCCCGGAGACAATGGAATGATGTTTGAAGGCCGAAAGTGGCTACTTTTAAAATTGATTTTTCAAGAATTCTTGAAAATTTTTAAAGAGTAAGGGTTGTTTCTTGGCTAGGGTTTCGCCTCTTGGCTTGTATGTAATGCTAGGTATTTATAGAAGCAATTGGAAGAGAAAAAGGAGTGAAAAAGATTGATTCTGATTGTGCAATATTTTATTTAAATAAAATCAAATTTCCTTAAAATTTGATTTTTCTTTCCATATGCAAGCTTACGATTTTGGTAAGGATCATGGCTTTCTTGGACTTCAAGGAAGATATAAATCCATTCCTTTTGAAAATAATTTATTTTCATATTTTATATAATTTATTTTGAATTAAATGTTCTAAAATTCAAAGATAAATCATAAAAATAGAAAATCACCATGGCAAGCATTTATGGGTCAAGAATAATGAATAACAAGTTTGGATCAAGAGAATATAGGCCATTTGGAAAATTTTGCATTTTGACCAATATGTCCTTTTGTGCAATTGTCCAAAATTCCCCAACTTCCTCAATAGTGTATCTTGCTCATTTTTCCACATTTTTGAGAGTTCTTGGACTTTGGAAAGCTCTAAGAGTCCTCTAAACAATGTCTTTGGTTTCATCTCAATCGAGTTACCATGCTCAATATATCCTCAAACAAAAAGTTGACTTTTGTTGACTTTGAAAAGGACCTCGTAATGTTTTGAGCCATACCTCTCAAATGAAGCATTTTTGGACATTTGTGAGACATGAAGTTGTAGAGAATTTAATTTTCAAACAAGAGGGTGGAAAAATTTCGAGAAAGTTATGATCTAGTTTGGTTGACTTTTCACCTAGAAACCCTAATTTAGAAAGTTGACTTTGAGCAAATCTTGAGTTTTCTTGATGAATCCTCGACCAACCTTGATCAAATGATGAATTTAACTTCAAATGAGGATGTTGACCAAAATTAGAGGTTTGACTGTATGTTTACCATAATTGACTTTTTGATCAATACAACCGATTTTCAAACCATCCGGCAATTGTCCGGAGGAAACTTGACCTGAGGCTTGAAACTTGACATGGAGAATCTTTGAGGCATATGAGAAAATGAAAACCATTGAGGTGTTAGAAGTCCATCCGATTCGAGAAATGCCAAACCCTAGTTTGGGTTGATTGTCTAGGAGAGAGTTTATCCGATCAACTCGAGGAACTTCGAGCATGGATGTATGGAATGTCTTGAGAAAATAGGAGGGCAAATTTTGGGTACGACACCTGCCTGCTCAATCTTCTTGTACCGAAGGGTTAGATTGGCATGCTTTTCCTTCGGACTGAGGTAGAAGATGATTGAACACCAATACACTCGAAAATTTGCACTCAAGCTATCGACAATGCGGAATGGGCTTACAGATGCCATTTGGAGAAAGGACTCACTGGGGAACGAGTCGTACGCTAGACTCGAGATTGTTGTGTAGATAGGAGAATCACGAGATGGCTTAAGATGCCATCCCGAAGACCGATGCTGGGAGCGAGCCGACGTTAGGCTCTATAGATGTTTCGAAGTGGAACCAGATGGGCTTAAGGTGCCATCCGAGAGTCGACGTTAGACTTCGTAGCTCATCTTTGAATGAAGTTATTGGTTTGTATTGTTTTAACCAAATATGCAAGATTCGGAAGCCGAGAAATGTTGACAAGTAGCCTGGAGATGGGCTTAAGATGCTATCCAAGGCAACCGCCTGACCGAGTTGTCAGCTGATAGTAAGAGAGGGTCGTAATAGTTCTTCGTGGCCACCGCCCCAGGGATAATAATGACAAATGTGGATATTTCCCCGCTGCATGTTGATCCAACGCTATCGGGATAACCAGATCGCTCGATAAGGTTTCGCCTAGCTTGTGTATTAACCGGATCCTTGGAGAACAACGAGGTTGGTCTTCGTGATAGTTTTCCGTCTCGATTCTCATCAATTCCGGACCCCGTTGGCGCTGTAAGTGACTTTCACCGCTTTGGAGAAAACAAGAGAAACTTTGATAGAATATTGTTAGTCTTATGCCAAGTATGATGCATGATTATGAGGAATGATATATGCACAAATTATGACATTTAAGAATAATGTATGCATGATGGATGTATTTCAAACATATCCATCTTGAAGAAGACGGATGTTCTCATGCGGGACTTTCGCCTGCTTGAGGATGAAGTGGTGGAGACCTCGCTGGGGAAGAAAGGATGATGACTTTGATTCCTCCGATGCACTATCCACCAAGTCTTGGGCCTTGATATTGTTGAGGCCGAGAGTCCAGAGGCAACCCAGAGATCACTGTGGGTGAAGAGGCGCTTCATCGGGATTTTAAGTGTAAATCTTGTCGGAGAGCATTTGATAGCTACCGAGACCGGGTTAGGGATCTAGGCCCTTGTAATCTCGGCCGAGGTATAAGAGGTGTAGGTTTCTCCGATGCACTATCTCCACCAAGTTCCTGATACTGAGAAACGGGAATTCAGAGATATTTGCCGGAGATAGATATCTCCCTGGGATGAAGTGTTACCGCTAGAGAATGATGTAACATGATTCTAATTGAGTGGAATTATTGCTCGTGGACCTATTAATGCATCTACTGGGGAAGGCTTCATGTGAGTGACACCTCCTGGAGATTGTGTTCTGGGAATGTTTTGGTGACCTTCGTCATCTCAATTCCTAGAGCTAGAAAGTACTTTTGTTATGCTTAATTTTCGCATGTTCAGGAACGAACTTTATTGTCAAATGCATATAATCATTCAGCAGGATGGACTTATGCAAACAACAACAAACAAGAATTCAGAAGAGAAGGAAACTTGTATTTATTTCAAAGGTAGCGTATGGCCAAATAGTTTGTACAAGAGAAAGGTAAAAGCTATGGAAACAATCTCTGTTCCAACTATGCTAGTACTCATATATTTCAACTCATCTCATCTCCTCGTCCGTAGAAAGTGATTGGATTGATCTTCGCCATTTGAATCTTGAATATAGTAGTCTCAAGGTAGGTGATCCGATTGGTACATAGTCGACGCTTAAATCCCTAATTTTTGGCAAGACTTCTTCGGTTTTCACCCACCGATACCCTTTTGCCCGCTTTTTCAGTTTTCGACTGGTTTTGTGTACATGTTTTATATATGTCCTTAACTTTGCCCGAACCCTTTTGGTTCGCCAGATGCCCTTATTTTTGCCTAGGTCACTGACCAGCGAGCCCCTTTATGCGTAGTATTTTGAACTATGTCTCAAGGCTCACAGGGAAGTCTTCACCATCCATGGGCATCATGGTCTCACGAAAATACTGCCTGACTACAAATGGTCCCTCATAGGTGAGTCCACTTGCCCCGGATCACCTTGTGGAAGAATGACGCGCTGACTACTAGGATCACCGACTTGGTAACCCTGTGCTTGACCTTCACCCAAAGGCCGATCCTTCGCTCGATAGATTTGTCCCGGCAAATGGACGCAAGTCGCCTCACCATCAAGTTAATCCCACAGTCCGATCCAATCATCTTCACCTAACTCGCTGCCTCGAGAACTCTCGCTGAGGGTATCTCAACCCTCAATAGGGGAGACCACACCCACACAAGAGAGAAGGTTGCTCCTCGTGGATGTCCGTATCAGAAAAGAGCAAGATGCAAAATGGTAACATCTCATGCCAATCCTTGTAAGTCACCGCCATCTTCTCAGATAATCTTCATGTTCTTGTTGGCGGCTTCCACCATGTTATTCATCTTAGGCCGATAAGGAGAAGAGTCAGATGCTTGATCTTGAACTGCTGCAGATTTCTTTTGATCATCTTGTTGTTGAGATAGAGTCGCTATATCCCGGATAATCCTCTGGAGTGCCATATCGACAGATAAGATTATGTTCGATGAATCGAGCCACTTGGTGTATGAACGAGGCCGCTTCCACCAGAATAGTCAATTGCCACAAGGATGAAACGATGTCCGTTGGAAGTCGGCTTGATTTCCAATCATGTCAATTCCACATTGCAAGAAGGATTCTGAAATTTATGCATTATTCGTAAACTGTTTCAGACAAGATCGAGCATGGTGA